>JACEIK010004596.1:38815-59469 GCA_018107945.1 Datura stramonium | reverse complement strand
CTTGAAGATAGCCTAAACTTGATCACCTTCTAAACCCTTCAATTTGCATGCATGGATGTGAATGAGCCTAGAATAGATTTACCCTTCATAAAACACTTCACTTCGAGCCTAAAATAACTTAGTTTAGGACCCTAGGCTTAGGAATGACGAAAATACCTTTAATGAAAATCCTAGCAAAACTTAACTACCAGTGACAATGGGCGTCAGCACGATCCATTATGAGCTCAAACGGTTCGTTGTTACCTTCCGTTGATACTCCATGAATTCAGGTCTCTAATCCCTCACCACGACTGGACAGGACGGGTCGTTGCCATCTCAAACGACTCATTTCTACCAGTCGTCGTCACAACTTATCAACTTTACAAAGAGAAAGCAAGTCATAAACAAATACATCAACATTTCAAGGATTTCAGTTTCACACGATTCTCATATCTTCGAACCAATCCACACTCTCTAGACCTCCTTTAGTATCATACCACCAGTAATGTGCCAGACACACGCCTTCGCCATATCACCGCAGACACTCAAACAGAATATCACTGTACACACATGACAGAGGGTCTTATTTCTGCCCTTCCAGTCATGACTTGCAGGGGACTCTAGAAATCCATGTATTGTACCGGTGCGGTATCCGCTCCCACTTATCTGCTCGTCTGGATGCTCCCCTCATACATGAGCCAATGATACAATAATCTTTCACCTACATGCTCACCTCGGGCACGAGCCTCTCATTCAGGATAAAATATGTTATCCACTCTTATCTTCTTGTTTCATATACTTTCAATCGGTCCATTCACATGATCATTCAGGACATCAATCTACCCTAACCTTCTTGATTTAGCTCATCACTAATTCACCATTCATGGGGTAATTAAGGGAAAACATATTGAACATTGCAAAGTATCATACATTCATACAAACAGTTCCAAACAATCAACGCCTCAAGTTTTGATCTATCAATACAACAATTACATCATAACCCTGCATCATTAGTGCCCGAAGATCAACTAAGCATGTTGTAAATTGAATATACATACAAGTCATTATCTAAAGTTTAACTCCTTATAAACCCATAACCTACCTCGCTTGCCGGAAGAGAGAATTCAGCTACTCTGCAGGAGCTTTGCCTTTTTCTAATACCTCCGAACGTTCAAAATATAAATACAAGTAAAGAAACCACATTCAATAATCTAACACTCATTCGGGTCTAGAATTTCAATTCTACCCCATTCTTCCTGAAATTATGGTCAAAACAATATCTCAAGAGTCAATTCATCACGTTCTATCTCCTGTATAGGCAGTTTCTACCTATTCCATGCATTTTCTACTCCTTAAACCCTTTATTAGGCAGTAAACAACGGTAGAAGTCTCAATTTTGTCAACACCGGGTCTCAAACTATCTCGAAATCAACATACTTACTTTCACATTCCCCTAAGAAGTGATCATTGCCCACTTTTTGAGTTTAGGAATCAATACCTAGTCATTCCCATAACCTTGACCCAAGTTTTCATAGCCCTAGGATTCCACTATAAGAGACTACCCTTTTGATTCTAGAGTATTAGGGAATTGACTGGGAAGAAAATTAACTACGAATCTTACCTTGGGAAGGAGATACTGGTTTGCCTTTTGAAAATTGCCCTTCTCCTCTCAGAATTTGTGCTTTAGCGTAATGGAGTCAAAAATTCTGAAATTCTAACTTAAACCCTCATTCTGCCTCTTGTTGTCTGCTGCAGCGGTCAGATTTCTATTGTAGCGAATCCGCTGTGGGGGCCAGGGCCTCGCCACGAGGGACCCGACGTTTAACTCTCCCTCTTGCTATGGTGAACCTCCGACCGTCATGATGGTCTTGCTACAACAAAACTTTTACCGCTACAGTGGTTCTCATTAATCGTTAGCTCGGAATTCCCTTGACATTTTCCATCTCTCAACATAAGTCTTGAATCCAACTTTCCCAACACTTTTCACCGTGCACCTAGGTGAAAATAGGTTGTTCTGGCCTTAATTCCCCCATAACGACGGACGGATCGTTATATTTAATGATGAGCTTTACAACCTTAATCTTCTTAGCAACAATTCTCAATATATAATCATCTACATCTACTAATTAAGGATAGAAATTTATACTAGCTAACATTCTGCTAGGTCTACTAGTCATACTTCTTTGTTAATGGACCTCTTGAATGATCCAACCTCACCACTATCTCTTTACCTTTTTTCTTCTATTCATATTTGATATTTCTTTCTTGTCAAAGATAATACGCTGTTCTTGCTCTTGTCATTTAATTTAGTTTGATTTGAAACAAATTGGAGTTAATAAATTCATATCTAGTTTCATCACTTTATGATTGAATAAACTTTTTAAATGTTGTAATGAATTTGTTGATGTAGCTTTGGTGTTTCATGAGAAGTTTTCTCATTTATATGTTTCAAGTTGCTTATTTTAACTCCTTATTTCATGAGAATTTTATCAATTACTTGTTGCTTCTTTTATGGTGTTGGATCTGTTCTACTCTCACCCTACACAAGTTCCAAAACTAACTTTTAGTTGCCTAATATTGTCTTCCAATATCCATAGTTTAATCTACTTTAGTGATTTCCTTGTTTTCTTGTTGTTTTTTTTTAAATTTTCTTTATTTTTTCAGTGCAATAGATAATTAATAATTGAATAAAAGCTAATCATATAGTTTAAGTTTAACATTTTATATTTTATTGTAAATAAGTATATGATGGATAAAAATTGAATACTTATTAAGAATAGGGCTTTATGAGAATACTTGAATGGTGTGAATCAATTTTTGAACTTTGCTTTTTACAATCTTGGGATTGGTGTAAGAATTCAGTGTCCGTGCATTAGATGTAATAATGTGTTGAAGAAAATATAGGATGAAGAGAATATAGATTTACTTATGTGGGGAATAGATCCAACCTATAACAAGTGGATGTTACTGATGTAGGGTGTATTTATGAACTTATTAATCATATTTTACCCATACTTAGATATGTTTTGAGAATAAACTTTGTGTTTTTTTAAATTTTATTTGATATTTGTGAAAAAAGCTGGCACATGATTAGATGTTTGTAGAAATTAAAATGACAGATTTGGACTTGTTTGAGGCTTAAAAGAGCAAGAGTTGCCAAGACAACTCAAAAGGAGCAAGTGCCAAAGCATAATAGAAGATGGCATTGCGCAGGCAAACCTGTGTCGTGCAGCCAAAACCTTGCTCCCACTAGCACGACATGGCGCCATTCTGGCGCTGGGAGAGGCGTGGAAAATGGATAGGTTGGCCGACTCAAAATATGCAAAAGTCCGATCCCAATTCAAGTAGGAATAAAAACTACAAAATCGAATCCCAATCCAATCATGAACAAGGAAGACTCAATCTACTACTATATATACCCCTTCTTAGGATGTTTTCAACACACAACTTAGAGAAGTCTTTCGCAACATACAATAATTTACATTAGATTGAGTATTATTATTGTAAGTGTGAAAGATATTATTTGAGAATTCATCAAGTTCTTGTGATTCTAATTAGCTTTAGAGATTTGTCAAACAAATTTATATTATTGTAAGTATTTCATTATGATTTCATATAAAATTTATGTTATTGTTTCTTCAAACATGAGTGGCTAAATCTCTTGAGCTAGGGTTGTGGGAACAATGATGGATTAACGAAAGTAGGTAAAATAAAATAGTGATTCTTGAATAGTGAATTGAGTGGATTATTATTCTCTTTGTTTTAATGAGTTTTAGCGATTGCAAATGTTGAAATGTGCCTGCATTATCAAGTTTCTTGACCAAAGAGGTTGAAGTTAGGAAAAGAGAATAACAATGAGAATTTGAGGCTTCCAACCCTCATCTAATTAACTTGATCTCTAATTGAGGATAGTTAATCCAAGACTTATGGCAAGGGCAAAATATACACACCTAAAATCTGAGAGAATTTAGGTGAAATTCATCTATGTAGGTCGAGAGACGTTAGATGAACTTAATATTCAGTCTTACACAAAAATCACTAGGATAGATCACTAATAAAATAAGCCTACTATGTCATGAAATCATGGGGAACAAAATTCTAGTTTTGTCTCATTAATTTAATAACCACTCAATCATTGTTTAGGATTACTTTTTTTTAATTTGCAACCACCCTTCCGAAATATTAACTACTGGTTGATTTACTCATTATTATTGTATTATTTCTTTCCTATTCCCTGTGGGAACTTGATGTCAAATTTGATCCTCAAATTTCCTTTCTTTGACAAATCTTTTGGAAGTAACATGCCTTCACCTGGACAACATGTTCAGTATTTGGTTGAAACACATTGTTGATCCAAACCTAGTTGGATTACTATATTTGACAGTGACCGCTTTATACTTCATTACAAGGTGTAACTTGGCGTGATCAAATTTTTACACCGTTGCCGGGGAATACGGTGTTGAAATAGTTAGTTGATATTTAAATTCGACTTGTAGTCTTTATTTCATGATTTACGTTCTTATTTTTATTTTCTTTTTGACTTGTCACAGGTTAGCATGGCGAATCCTTTGGCACAGCTTAATCTCCTGCTAGATGAGATGACTAAAGCACATTGAGCGGAAGCTATATGTGTCACGATCCAAGATGGGACCCCGGATCGAGACATGGGATCTAGAACCACGAATAGCTCTAAGTTGACCCATGACATGAACATGATAACTAAAGAACAAACATCAAGAGGAATCTGATAATTGAAACATGAATAAGAGGAAGTCTGAATAACATAACGATTATAAAACAGAGTCAACACTTGACAAAGCTGAATATCTACACAATGTCTAATAAGCCTCTAAACTGTCTGATGAGTTGATGGGACAACATCCCCAACTAGATTGCTAAAATATGGAACTGAATATAACATAATCGAATGATAAACTGAATGTCCTCGAAAGATGAGGATTCACTAATAATAGGAACTAAACTAAACTGCGGGGAGTTGGTGTAATACCCCAGAAGTGCCTAAGAGTATACCCGGGAAGCTGAAAAGCAGAACTACTGAAAGTTGGGGAAAAGTTGCAGGACGGGAGGTACAATGACTCGTGGTATGTAACCATGAGCCGTTGTTGGAAGTCGTGGGTTCAAATGTTCAGGTGGCAGTGGAGGCAACGATTGATATAACGACTCGTTGTACGAAATAATGAGTCATTGTTGGTGGTCGTGGTAGGAGATGGGCTTAGCAGTTGGGGAGTTTAACAGATCATGCAATGACCCGTTGTGAAGAGTCGTGGTAAGGGAGCCCAGATCTCCAGTGGAAAATGACGGATAGGAACCACGACCTGTTGTATATTACAACGAGTTGTGGTGAGGCTCGTTGAATAGAAGTGCAGAGTTTCAGAAGAAGGAAACAACGACTGAAGTAATGACCCATTGAAACTTAGGATGACCCGTCCTATATGTCCGTGGTTTGATTATGAGATATGGATTAGGGCAGTGCTTAGCACGGGCTGATACCACGGGTCGTGGTATCTTCCAACGGCCCGTTGGTTCGTCCGTTGTTTAGTCTAGTGGGCAATTTTCTGCGTAATCAGTAAGGGTATTTATGTTATTTCTTCATCCTAAGGCCCTATACTACGTCGTTTTAAGCTCGTTTTAGTGGGTTTTTAGCAAGGGAAAACCTATTCTAAGTGTGTTCCTTCCATGCATGNAGCAGGAAGGGGCACAATATCTCAAGTATGATTAGCATAAAGAGTATCAAACTCTAGTGTCATAGCTACTTGCCAAGAAGGATCCATAGCTGCCTCCTCAAAAAAAGAAGGCTCACTGTCATGAAAAACATTGACAACCTAATGCTGACTAAAAAGGGACAAAGAGTTTTGGGGGACATGGTGATGATTGGAGAAAAAGTCATTTAAAGATGCGGTACTGAAATTAGTATTCCTGGGCTTCAGGTTAGGTATTCTGCAAACATAATCTTGCAAGTGAGAAGGAATTTGATGTTGTCTATGGGATCTTCTTGGTTTCAAAATTGGTTGTAAAGGGGCATTGGTGGTAGATGGAGCTGCGGAGTCAGGAGGTGATGTAGAAACATGGGATGGATACAGAAAAAGACTAAGGAAATTAGGTGATCCTACGGTATGGAGGATGTTACAGGAGACTGATCATAAAGGTCAGGTAACACTGATTGTGATGGAACCATGGCATCTTCTTTAGTTACTACAATTTCACTACTGTNATCATGTTGGTTAGTATAAATTCACACTTTCCTACAATTTACATGAGAATGTACTAACATTGTTGGATAAACAAGGCAAAACCGATGCATTTGAGTATCATTTGGGCATATAAATATGCCCCAGATCATAACACATGAAGAAAAGAAGAAACATCAGTAGATACATGAAAGGGAAAAACAATTTCATGGAACACCACATCCTTGGAGATGTAAATCTTTTTGGTAAACAAATTTAAGACCTTGTATTCTTTGGTCTCAAAAGGATATCCTACAAAAATATGTGGTGTAGTCTTAGGTTCAAATTTATCCCTGTGGATTTTGGGTGTATCAGGAAAGTAGAGACAACCAAAGCTTCTCAGGTGAGAGTATGATGGCCTTCTATTAAACAAAACTCCAAAAGGACATTTACTATCAAGGGATGAAGTGAGAAACTTGTTAATGATATAAGTTACTGTTAAAATACATTCTTTCCAATACTTGAGGGGCAATTTGGATTGAAAAAAGAGAGCCCTAGCAGTTTTCTAGAGGTAGTGTGTTTTCTCTCAACGATGCCATTTTTTTGAGGTGTATATGGGTAGGTCTTTTGATGTTCTATCCCATTTGTTTGAAAGAAATAAATGGCCTTAATTCTAGTAAACTCTAGACTATTGTCAGATATGAGGGTCTTAATGGTGGCTTGAAACTGATTCTCAATCAGTGAAGCAAAGGCTTTTATAGTCTGGAGAGCATTTCCTTTGCAGCTTAAAAGATGAGTCCATATAGATCTACTAAAATAATATACCATGGCAAGAAAATATTTATAATTATTGTAAGTGGGCACATGGTATGCTACCCATAAATCAACATGCAACAACTCAGAAATTTTGGTGCTAGTATTGTTTCTGACATGAAAGGGTAGTTTAGATTGTCTGGTCATGGGGCAGATGGTGCACAGAAAGGGTTTTTTAGGTGCAAAAGACGCTGGGATATTGGAGATTTCCCTCATTTTGACAAAAGGCACATGTCCCAATCTATTATGCCAAAGAAAATTTACATCATCCATAGGTGAAGAATCAACATCCACATTCAGAAAACTTTCAGTCAAACCAGTAATATGAGATTTATTAGGTAATGCAGTGTTAACAACAAAATAGGAAGTACATTGTTCACCATTTGCGTCACTGATACCAAAAGAAGGTAAAGATAAATAGTTGCTATTAAGGACTGAAAAGTAACACTAGTTTGAGTAATAACACTTCAAATATCTTAGGCGGAGCAGGTAGAGCCCATCCTGCACTTTACCAATCTCTAGAGGCTTCTTCATTGAAAGGACCTGCAGAAGACATGATGAGTCGGTGAAAGATGCCATGTGCTTAAGCTGGGAAGTCAAAGAGTGCACAGAAATAAGATTATACTTAAAGGAAGGCACATAAAGAACCTTATGTAAAATAATCTTTGATGCCAAGATTACATTACCAACTTGTGTTACCTTTATCTTATAACCATTTGGTAGGATGATCAAAACAGGGTACACTAAGGCTCTTATCTTATAACCATTTGGTAGGATGATCAAAACAGGGTACACTAAGGCTCTTATCTTATAACCATTTGGTAGGATGATCAAAACAGGGTACACTAAGGCTCTTATTTGGGATAGATGAGATTTGTTAAAAGTCATATAATTGAGGCTCTAGAATCTAGGTTCCATATGTCAGCACTAGATTGAAAGCATTTGCATGAAAGTAAGGCAATATCAATTGATAGTACTGAGATAGAACAAGCCATAACACCTATAAAGTTCACAGCTCTACTAGAAGAGTGTTGATGTTAGGGTTATCTCCTTCATTTCTAGCACTAAAATGACGCAACAACTTCAGTAATTGGCCATGTTGTTCTCTTGTAAGGTTAAAACTATCACTATCAGACTGCGACATCACCTCTTCATCCCTCACAGACACCATGTCAGCTGGAGTTCCATGAACATTTGCCACTCTTTTCTTCCCCTTGTTAAACCTATTATGTTGATATTGATTGTCAGGCCTAGATGTTTGGTTGAAATTATGGTTGTTCTGCCTATAATTCTAATTATAAGGTAGTTGATTGCGGTGATTTTGGTTATGTGGTTTGTAGCCTTGATTATGTTGATTATAATTCTGATTAAAGTCTTGAGGATATCTATGCAGTCTATAACGTTTCTCATTGATATGTCCTAATCTCTTGCAGTGATCACAAAATAACTAGGATCTGTCAACCATGTGAACGTTTGATGAGTAATAGTTAGTTCTGAAATTATTTGTAGATGTATTGGCATTGACATTCAATGAAGTGGAATCACTAAACAACTGATTATTGGGCTTGACTTCCGACTGTCTATCTTCTTGCACCAACAAGGAAAATACTTGTGCTAAACTAGGGAGAGGATTCAACATGTGGATGCTTCCCCTAACTATAATATGGGCTTCATTTAGTCCCATGAGGAACTGGATTAAGCGTCTATCTTGTTCTACCTTATTATGTTTTCCTTAACCCCACAGGTACAAATGCAATTGCATAGAGTCTTCAAATCGATAGCGCTCAACTCCTCCCACAACTTTTTCATCTTTGTATAGTATGGTAATGTCCATAGAACCTTGATACAAATCATTAATTTCCTTCTCCATTTGATACAGTTTCGTCCCATTCGTTTGATCATATCTATCCTCCAGTTCTCTCCACAACTCCATCAAACTATTTGCATACTCAACATTATCAGCAATTTCTTTTGCATGTGAGTTTAAAATCCATGATGTGACCATATCGTCACATCTTTCCCATTGGAAATACCTCAATGAGGTGAGATCTGGAAGTTTGCACTAGCCAGTGATAAAACCTAATTTGTTCTTAACAGAAAGCCCACACAGAATACTTTTTCTGCAGAATCTGTATCCAATTTTGTTGAATGGAACTGTAACCAATAATGCACCTGGATTATCTGAAGGATGTATATACAGGGGAGAACTTTCGTCTATGATTTCATCTTCGACATTCTTGGTCATATCCATAGTGTCTATACCAGCTGATTTGAATTAGAGAATGAACAACAAAAAGGAAAAGAAATGCAAATCTAAAAAAAATTGCTCCAGTGCAATTTCTCAATTTTGGTTTCAAAGAAAAGACTAAATCAAAGTAACAATTGAATCTATCAAGTGAAGGAACAGGTACAAACCTCACCCTAATACCATGTTAAAAGAAGCAATTTGAATTAGAAGAGTATTTCAACTTCAATGGAGCTTGATCATGAGCAAAACTATGGATCAGTAAAGAGAAGATTCTTATTATAAAAACTATGTAAAATATTTTTGCGCTCTTTTACATATATGTATACTAAGAGAGAGAGGAGCCTCTGCTGGATAGACTGAACGGAATCCCCCCCTATCACTTCATNATATGTATACTAAGAGAGAGAGAAACTAGACTCTACCCTATGGAGTGCCAGCTAAGCTGGGAAGTAACAAACTAACTAACCTAGTGTCACGTCCCACCTTGGGGGCATGACTGGCACCTGGTGTCCTACTAGGATTTGAACTGGACTGACTGAGCTCGCGCACCTCTGGTGCATAATTAATAGTAATCCTCAAATCAAGAAGACAACAGGCTATATCTCGGCTGTAAACACAACCATCGACCGACAAGGCCTTATGACCCCCTATAAAAGAAAATAGCTAACCAGAAACAGGTAATAATAGGGAATCCTATACTGTTCGACAAGGCCACCATGATGTCTAGTTATGACGGTAAGGTAAATTCAGTGCTAAACTAGTCTATGGCCGACAAGACCGCTAACTAACAGCTAAACAAGGCCCCACACGACTAATACGCAAGATAAAATATATATGGGCCCCACATGGCTAATAACAACTAACCATAGGAAACTGAGACAATCTGTAAGCCTCTAAGAGTGGTATACTGGTCGGGACAGGGTCTCGACCTACCCATAAACTGTACAAACAAAAAGAAAGTAAACCTTCTAACTTATTATCTCCGGATGAAGGGAGCTGACTGCACTGCTAGTCCTGGCTGGATAGTAGGAAGGTCCTGACCCATGTCTATCCGTACCTGCAGGCAAGTAATGCAGCACCCCAGGAAGGGCGTCAGTACAAAATGTACCAAATATGTAAGGTAGTAACTGTAAATAACTGAATGAACTGAAAGGAAACTGAAAGTAACTGAGAAGAAGGGATAGAAATACTACCTGAATAATTGAACTTCCTGCTATCTAATCTATCAGTAACTACTGCAAACAAGAACCTTACCTAGCCCCTATAAGCTGGAAGGTACAACCAACACAGAATAACTCACCCGCGGCCCCATAAGCCCTGGTGAGTACACCTCAATCTATATACCCCTAACAAGGTCAGAAAAGGTCAACTAGTGGCTATAGTCGTCCTACTAGTCCCCTAGGTCTGCCACTGAGCTCGTTCAGCCCCTGAACTGTAACCGTGTCTGAGTCTGGTGGACTCCTAATATCTGCACCCCGGGCACCAGGCTCGACAGGGGTGTGGCGCCGATACGGAATATAATAGTCCAGCCATGGAATGGACTGTATGAGGAACTTGGACCCCATCTTTGTCCATTGCGGATGGCATACCACTCCTTGGAGCGACGTCATCTCGCCTCTGGCGGGCATCGACACAGCTCGTAACCCTAGGGTTGGTCATGGAGGGCTATACAGGGCAAAGTCAATCCCAAACTACACATAGGATACTGGTCTCAGCTAATAACAAATGTTAATCATAATAGATATCCTTCTAGCTATCTTACTGGGATTCAACTGAGTTATAATACTGAAGAAACTGACTTGCCAAACTAATTTGTCTTAACATACCTGGATCACCGATTTTTGATTAACAGCCGAGTTTCAATCCGTATCCAATAGCTCTCTCCAATTGTAATCGTACTATTGAGAGGATAAGACTAGTTTCAGTACCAAATTCGGCAAAATGATAACTTTTTTTATTAATATCAACTATACTTTAACTTAATGAAACACGATCGAAAACGTATAATTTCTTGATAGTTCAGAAGGGAGAAATACTTACTTGAAGCATGTGATCGTATAGAAATTAGTTTGGAGTAATTCCGACAACTTCTACTCGTCGGAGTTTCGATTCTTTGGGTGAATTTTAAGAAATAACTCCATCGTAATGCTCATGCAGGCTTAGAACTCAATACCTGAAGTTAATTTGAATTTGGACGGCGTTTGGCGGTGTAAACGGAAAAAATTAACTTTAAAATGTCATATCCTCTGCTTTCGGGACGAAGGTCTGATATTTATGAAATGTTTCAACAATAAAGGGAACTTATATATATATACTTGGGCGGTGGACATGGGGTCCGTGGCATGGACCCTGTTGCGCCAATTTACAGACGTGCCACGGCGCCCAATGCGGAGGGAGGGGGGTCCGTGGCACGCTGCCCCTGTTGCAGCCTGCTCCAGCCTTCTCCCTCGCTTCCCCGATTCCGCTCTCGTTCGATCTTTTTCCGGACCTTTCCTCACACGCGTCGTACTCTAAAACTATTGACTAACGTATGAATAGGCCGACTAAACTGTAGAAACTTACGGAGTGTAACATCCTCCACCCTTAGGAATATTTGTCCTCGAATGTCACTTACAGGAGTTTAACTCTTTCAGCTATTATTCTGGAAAAATTTGGACAAAGTCTCCCCTGTAATATGGACTATATGAAAACCCTGAAACGCAGAAGAGTCCAACACAGGCACTTCACATAACACTATAACAACTATTTCACAACAAGATTGTGCTCAACTGAGCAATATATGTAACACAAATCACGAAACAACAATTGAATCAATAATTTACCTCAACTGCATAGTCTGGACTAATCTTGGAATAAATGAAGATATCTGGATCTTATATCATCCTCAGCTTCCCAGGTCATCTCTTCTCTATTCCCGTTTCTCCACAAAACCTTAAAGAGGCAACATCTTTAGTTCTTAACCTGCGAACTTGCCGATCAATTATGGCTACTGGAACTTCTTCATAGGCTAACTCCTCAGTAATCTGGACGTTCTCAACTGGCACAATTTGGGATGGATCTCCTATGCACTTTCGTAACATCGACACATGAAAGACTTGGTGAACCGATTCCAACCTTGAAGGCAGATCTAGCTCATATGCCACTTGATCTATTCTCCGGAGGATTTGATATGGCCCAATAAATCTCGGGCTAAGCTTTTCCTTTTTACCAAATCTGATCACGCCCTTCATCGGTGAGACTTTCAGAAATACCTAGTCGCCTACATTGAATTTTAGGTTTCTATGCCGTACGTCAGGGTAAGATTTCTAGCAACTCTAAGTAGTCAGCAGACGTTCTCTGATAAGATTCACTTTCTCTTCTGACTGGTGGATTATATCTGGTCCAATTAACCCTGATTCTCCAACCTCTAAACAACCAACTGGGGATTTGCATTTCCGCCCATATAAGGCCTCATAAGGCGCCATTTGGATTGCTGAATGATAACTATTGTTGTAAGAAAATTCAATAAGGGGTAAATGTTCATCCCAACTGCCTCCGAAGTCTAACACACACACTCACAACATGTCCTTAAGTGTTTGAATTGTACGTTCTGCCTGCCCGTCTGTTTAAGGATGGAAGGATGTACTCAGGTTGACCTGTGTCCCCGAGCCCTTCTGAAAGGATTGCCAGAATTTAGCTGTGAACTGCGCTACTCTATAAAAAATGATCGATAGGACTTGCCTGAATTCTCTACTTGCTTCAGCCTAGAGAGGTAGAGATTAGGAAAAGAGAAGTACAACAAAGCCTTGATCCTTTATGATCATTGTATAACTTGAGCTGTGGTGGCAAGATAGTTAATTTAAGACAAGTTGATAATGGTTAAATTAAAATCGCTCATGAGACCTAACCCGGTAATTGAGTATAGTCATCCAATAGGGACGAACCAGTCATTTGGATGAACATATGTTATCAGTTCTATAAGTAAAGTATTGGGATAGATCACAAGTGTAAAATCTGAAGTTATGAATCCATGGGGAGCACTCACCCAAGTTAATTGCATTAATTTGAAATCATCCAATTTCTCAACAATATTACTTGTTACTTTTACAAATCCCCCCTTTAGGAGATAATTGACTTAAAAGCTTAAATACTAGCATTCTTCTATATCCTTCCATATTCCTTGTGGGTTCGACCACAACCTCTTTATTAGGTTCTTTATTGACAACGTCCGCTTCATACTTTGTCAAGAAGTGTGAGTTTGAGCATTATACTATCCCAACAAATATTTTAATCTTTAGAGGCTTGCAAACTATAGTTCATCTTAGACATGCGTTGTTGGCTATGTGGGGCCTAGTTAAATTATCTGTTAGCAGCCTTGTCGGCTTATATACGTGTATAGGGGCGCCTTCCTTCCTTTGTGTATGATTTAGACAGCATGGTGGTCTTGTCGACCTGTATAGGATGATATATTATTGTCATTGTTGGGTTAGCTGTCTTTGCATAGGTTTATATTGCGGCCTTGTGTCATGACCTAAGCATAGGCCTGGATAGAGACATGGAAAAAGGAACCCCGAGAGACTCCAAGTCAACCCGCGGTATAGATATAGAAGCTAAGAGCATACAACAAGCGGAACATGATAAAATAAAACATGTTTAAGCGAAAGTCTGCATACATATGAATCTAAGACAGAGTCAACAATGACAAGTTGATTTCTATCAAATGTCTTAAAAGCCTCTAACATAACTGATGAGTTGATGGGGCAACATCCCCAACTAGCTCGAAAAAGTCTGTAACTAAAAGAGCATAGCAATGGATAACTGAATGTCCTCGAAGGATGAGGACTCACCAACACTGGCTAGACAGGCCTGAGGGGAAAGCAAGACTAGTGATGTGGCTGAGACCAATCCCTCGGACCTATATCATGAAACGATACAGCATAGAGTATGTGGTAAGTACCTAAAATGTACTGAGTATGCAAGGTAAGTAAGAACGGACAATTAAAATACATAAAAGTTCGTAAGAGTAGGACAACATGATTATAAAGTAATTATCATAATGTAAACATAAGGGCTCAAGGTTTTCAAACCATTCGTAATCTAATTATAATCATAGTCATAAGAGAAAACTTTATAAAATATAACTTGAGCCAAAGTAACATAAACATAACCATTCATAAGTCATGAGAAACAATGGGAAGACTCGTCTTAATCGACACCATCATGATAGAGCTTACATGATGCCCCACTAGTTTGCCTAAGTGGTCAGGACCGTCCCCAGCTTGCCAGGCAAGGGGATGTGTTGTATGGCGATATCACAGGGATCCAATAATAAATATATATACCTACGGTGGCACGTAGTTCTGAGACTATGGGATTATCTGAACGCCGGGTCTACTCGGTGCTAGACAGTGCTCTCAAAAACATGCACGTGAGGACTCGTATAGTAATAGTGAAATCATTCATGAAGTTCATGGCCAAATAAAATAATAACATGATGGATCCCACTTGAAATACATGATTAGCCATGAATCGGCCAAGAGTCATAAATTCATAAATCATGAAAACCATACATACTTGTAAAATATTTATATATTTAATATACATAAATTCATGAAGAGTACTTGAAGAGAAATCATAACATGAGTTATAAATCATAATTTAGACTTAGCAAGATAAAAATGATAATAAAATCATAACTTGACTTTTCATGAAACTTACATATTTGGGCATAATTTAATTAAAAATTGAAACTGTGAATTAATAATAAAAATAGGTATAAAATCTTCCCATTGATCATAAAACATGATTTGATACATGAAAGGAATTGACCTATAAATAGATCATAGAGAATTTCACAAAAATTGAAATAAACCCCAATATATCATGAACTTGAATCTAGAATTGAAATCCATGGAATTGAGAAGAATTTAGAGCATGAGAGTGAAAGAAACTCTCACTCATAGCCTCACATACCTAGGTAAATCTGATTTACACTCCCTCTTGAAATCCCAAAGGAAATTAGAGAAAAATTGGGGAATTCTTCAAGCTTGATCTCTAAGGAAAAACTCTAAACTTGCATGCATGGAATGGTAAGGCTTAGGATAGGTTTAACATTCTTAAAATCCTTATAACTGGGCTTAAAATGACGTAGTTTAGGACTTTAGAGCTTAAGAATTATGAAAATATCCTTAATGAAAAGTCTGGAAATTTTGCACTGCCAGTTACAACGGTTGACACCAGGGGTCGTCCTTCGATACCACGACTCATGGTATCCGTCTGTTACTTCCTCCATAATTTCTTAACTTCTCAGGTCCTAATACCACGACTCGACAGGATGGGTCGTTACTCCAAACAACGATCCGTTACTGCCTCCCATTACTTCGCTAAATTCAAACTCAGGTCTTCAACCATGACTAGTCAGGACAAGTCGTTACTAGTCCCAATGACTCATCATTTCCGACCACTACCACCACTGCTCACCTTATGGAAGTTCCCCCAATGGAAACATACCACGACTCGTTGTCCCATACAACGAGTCGTACCATGACTCGTGCCAGTCACCTTGACAAGGACCACCCTCACAACGACCCCTTACCAAGACTCGTTACACTAACCAACGAGTCGTTCCATGGATCGTTGGTCATGGAACTTCCGACCACACTCTCACCACGACAGGGACCAACGGTCTATAGGAGCTTCCCACGACTCGTTCAATGGGTCATCCTGTGACATTTTTTCAAGTTTTCTGCTGAACACCCTTAAACTCCCGAGACTAGTCTTAGGCACTTATGGGGTATTACAATAGCTCCCCCTTGGGAATATTCGTCTTCGAATATGAATGAACATACTGAAAAGATTGGGAAAGCAGCTTACATCTCACATACTAAACATGTAGCACTGAAAATTGACGGAGTGACTGACTCTGAACTGAAATAAATGACTGAACTGAATGCATGAATCACACATACATACATTAACATGAAAGAAACTGGAACACATGAACTGAACACGGAACTGGATAAAATACTAAGAAGGAAACTGATACCTCAAGCTGGAACTAAGTCGGAACGGAATAGATGCGGGTATTTAGCAATCATATCTGCTTTGGCTTTCCATGTAGCTCCCTCAATATGCTGATTCTGCCACAAAACCTTTACTAAAGCTACTTCCTTATTTCTTATCTTCCGAACCTGATGCTCAAGTATTTCCGCCAGAACCTCTTCGTAGCTGAGGCTATCTTTCACACGTACGCTCTCCACCGAAACAACCAAAGTCGGATCACCCATGCACGTCTTCAAAAGCGACACATGAAACACCTAATGCACATGAAGTCAATTCTGAGGGAAACTCCAACTCATACGCTACCTTGCCAACCCGTCTCACAATCCAGTACGGGCCAACATAACGGGGACTGAGTTTTTCTTTTTTTTTCCTGAATCTCATCACTCCCTTCATGAGAGATACCTTCAGAAACACCCAATCATCAACTTCAAACTCAAGTTCTCTCCTCCTCACATCCGCATAGGACTTTTGATGACTCTGGGCTGTCTTTAACCTCTCCCTTATAAGCTGAACTTTCTCCATAGCCTTATGGACTGAATCTGGTCCTATCAACGCAACTTTACCGACTTCGAACCAACCAATAGGTGATCTACATCTCCACCCATAAAGAGCCTAAAACGGAGTCATCTGAATGCTGGAATGGTAGTTGTTGTTATATGCAAATTCAATGAGAGGCAAATGATCATGCCAACTACGGTTGAAATCAATCACACATGCCCTCAACATATCCTCAAGAATTTGAATGGTTTATTCATCCTGCCATCTGTTTGAGGGTGAAATGATGTGCTAAGCTTGACCTGAGTACCATGTCCCTTCTTAAACGATCTCCAAAATTGGGAGGTAAACTGAGTACCTCTCTGATATGATGGATAAGGGCACTCCAAGCAACCGTAATAACTCCCGGATATACAATTTAGCATAATCTTCCACTGAATCAGTAGTTTTAACCAGTAGGAAATGAGCTGCTTTAGTGAACCTATCTACAATCACCCAAATACATTCATATTGTCGAGAGTACGAGGCAACCCCGTATTGAAGTCCACATTGATTTCCTCCCACTTCCAAGTAGGGATACTAATGTCTTGAAGCACACCTCCGGGTCTTTGATGCTCAACTTCACCTGTTGACAATTCTGACACTTAGCCACAAACTCTGCTATGTCCTTCTTCATGCCAATCCACCAATACACTTCCGATAGGTCACGATACATTTTGGTGGCACCTGGATGTATAGAATATCTAGAACCATAATCCTTATGCAACATACGCTCCCTCAAGTCATCAACACCCGGTATATACAAATGACCCTGATATCATCGTACACCGTCTTCCTCTTGGGAGAAAACCTCCACCTTCTTATTCTGAATGGCTTTCTTAAACTTTAATAAAATTGGATCATCGTCTTGTCTAGCTTTGACCTCGGTCATCAAGGAAGATTGTGATCCATTCTGAACAATGACACCACCATCCGCCAAGTCAACAAGATGAACTCCTAGTCGTGCAAGTCAATGAACATACTTCACTAACTCTTTTATCTTCCTCATACTCTCCATAGAAAGCCTTCTAAGAGCGTATGCCACCATATTGGCCTTGTGCGGATGATAAAGGACACTCATATCATAATCTTTAAGAAGCTCCAACCACCTTCTTTGACGTAGATTTAGATACTTCTGGGTAAACACATACTGCTAGCTTTTGTGGTCCATAAACACATCCACATTGACCCCGTACAGATGGTGTCTCCAAATCTTCAAGGAAAATATTACTACCGCCAACTCGAGGTCATGAGTCGGATAGTTCTTTTCATGGACTTTCAGCTTCCTGGAAGCATAGGTTATAACCTTACTGTGCTGCATTAATACACAACCAAGTACGTCTTGAACACCCTATTCATCAAATCCATAAAAGCTGCAGGAGCATTCATTAGTCCAAAAGACATAACTACAAACTCATAGTGACCATACCAAGCCCTGAAGGTTGTCTTCAGAATGTCACTCACCCGAACCCTGAGTTGGTGTTACCCGGATCTAAGGTCTATCTTTGAGAAACACTTCGCACCCTGAAGTTGGTCAAACAAGTCATCAATTCTATGGAGAGGATACCTGTTCTTAACGGTGACCTTATTTAATTGTCGGTAATCAATGCACATCCGAAGGAAACCATCCTTCTTCCTGACAAAGAGAACTGGTGCACCCCACGGGGATTTGCTAGGTCTGATGAAACCCTTGTCTAAAAGATCTTTCAACTGCTCCTTCAACTCCTTTAGCTTAGCTGGAGCCATTCTATAAGGAGGAATAGATATAGGTTGCGTATCGGAAAGAAGGTCAATACCAAAATTGATCTCCCACTCGGGAGAAATTCCCAGTAATTATCTGGAAACACTTCTAGATATTCACACACTACAGGAATTGAATGGATAGTCGGGGTTTCAGATGTAGCATCCTTAATCCTAAATAGGTTGTACACGCACCCTTTAGAGATCGTCTTTCTGTCCTTAAGGTAGGAAATGAAGCGACCTACAGGAGCAACTGAGCTACCCTTCCACTCTAGAAATGGCTCACCCTAAAATCGAAACTCTACCACATGGGTTCTACAATTTACTGGGGCATAACATGCATGTAGACAATCCATGCCAAAGATAACATCAAAATTTGTCATGGCTAGCTCTACTAAATCTGCTGAGGTGACTTTATGAAGGACTGTGATAGGCCAATTTCTATATACCCATTGAGCTATAACTGAATCACTGATTGGAGTAGAGATTGAGAAGTGTTCTGATAGGATTTTCGGGACAGACTCTGAAACTACTAGCAACATAGAGCATCACAAAAGATAAAGTAGCCCCTAGATCTAACAATGCATATACATCAAGGTGAAATACTCGTAACATACCGGTGACATCATCTGGTGAAGTCTCCTTCTCCTGTCGAGATACAAGGTAATAAAACTTGTTCTGGCGCTGGCCACCACCTGCATTGGTGGATACACCCTACTGAGCTAGGCGTGCTGGTGCTGCGCTAAGCTGATAGTCTGAGCACGACCTCTACCATTACCCTGTCTAGCCAAAGGACACTCCTGATGCCTGTGCCCGGGTCTACCACACCCAAAATAGATATTTGACCCCGATCAAGCACTCCCCTATGTGATTCTTCCTATACTTTCCATAGACCATAAAGGTACGCTCTGCCTGCATGCTCCTCTGTCCCCTTGAACCTGATGCTCCAATTCTCTGATCACCTCGCATCTAGATAGAGTACTGACCGATGATAACGCTAGAGCTAATGACCTCTGATGAGACCATTGGCAATGTCCGCCTACCGATCTCTACTAGGAGAACCTATAACTGTTTGTCCTGTCCCTCTTGGCCTCCCTCTCTCTCAAATGCATTGTCTCCATCTGCTGGGTGTACAAAACCAATCGAGGAAAGTCAATTTCATGATGAAGCATAGCGGTCAACAATCCTTTACCAGGTAGTCCGCTACTCCGTGCATAAACCTGCTCACCCGAGCTCTCTGGTCAACCACCAGCTCTGGTGCATATTTGGACAAATGAGTGAACTCCAAAGCATATTCCTGGATCGTCATGTTGTTCTTCCTCAAATTCACAAATTCAGCTGCTTTGATTTTCCTCATCTCTCGGGGAAAGAATCGATCCATGAAAGCAGTAAGAAACTCATCTCAACCAATGGAACCCACTTCAACTGCTCTACTATCCTTCCACTATCTGAACCGGATATGTGCAACCTCTTTCAGATTATAAGAGGCCAAGTCTGTGCACTCCTCCCCTGTCACCCCATGATTTGGGTGATTTTCTGAATCTCATCAATAAACTCATGTGGATCCTCATCCACCTTCGATCCAAGAAACTCCGGAGGATTCATCCTAACAAAATCTCTAACTCTCATTGCTGCCACATTCCCATTCTGGGGGGGCATACACTACCACCTACTGGTTGACTTGGGCGGTCAAAGCCTGAGCTAACATCTGGATGGTAGCCCTAAACTCTCCATGGGCCACCTGCTCGGGCACATGATCCTCGAGGGCTAGTGGGTCCTGCTGGTGCCCATCCTTATTGCCATTCTGATGGCCATTTCCATTTCCGTTCCTTCTTCCATTAACTCGACGAGGAGCCATGATTCTATAAACGGGTATAGCACAAGTTAGAAGGATAGAGAGATATTTCATTGCACGACATATCGTGGCCCTGCGGATCCCCTGTCCTGACTATCTCTGCTCTCTTGCCCCCTGGCCGGACAATCTCTCATCTGGTGCCCCTCCTGCCCGCACATATAACATCCTGAGGAGCCATATCTACAAGCTCCGGTGTGAGGTCGGCCGCAATTAGGGTAGGGTGGGGGTGTGAATCTGCTCTGCTCTATCCTCCTCT
>JACEIK010004596.1:15066-33417 GCA_018107945.1 Datura stramonium | reverse complement strand
AGAAATACTCACTTTAGGGCTAGGAGTATATTGACACTAATTTGGAGCAATTCCACTTACCTTAGCTCGGTAGCACGACGGTTCGCCGACCGAATTTTGCGAAACTAAACCCGTAGGAATGCTCTTGGAAGCTTTATACTTCGGTATCTGGAGTTAATTTGAGTTTGGACTGCGTTTGACGGCGCAAATGGAAGGAAATCTAACTAACCCTCTCGTGCCCTCTGTTTCTGGTCTGTTTTCTTGAAAATTTTAAGTTAAAATGAGGTAAAACCGAAGTTTGGAGGCTTTTATACTTGGGGCTGCACCTCACCTCTGTGGCATGTTGGCCATCACGGAGGTGAGCCTCCGTGACACGCTGTCCATCGCGGAGGTGAGCCTCCGTGACACTCTAGCCATCGCGGAGGAGGTCTGCCAGACTCCTCTTGTGATGGTTCGATGTGTTGCTTATCCGGTCTTCTCCCGGGCCTTTTCGTAGCATGTATGGCATTCTAAAACTCTTAACCAACATGCGAATATGTCATCTACATGTCGAGAATTTATGGGGTGTAACATGCAAAAATAAAAAGAAGAAAATAATGCTAACAATGATTGATTTGTGTCTTAAATTCTCAAGACAAAACTAAGATTGTGTTCCCCATGATTTCATAATATAGTAGGATTTTATTAGGGATCTATCCTGTTGAATTTTGTGTACGACTGACGATTAAGTTCATCTAACGTCTCTCGACCTACATAGATGAATTTCACCTAAATCCTCTCGGACATTAAGTGTGTATATTTTGCCCTTACCATAAATCTTGACTTAGCTATCCTCGATTAGAGCTCAAGTTAATTTACATAAGGGTTGGTAGCCTCATATTTCCATTGTTATTCTCTTTTTCTATTTCAACCTCCTTGGTCGAGCAAGTTGAAGATACGTGAAATTAAGTATTAAGAAGAAGAAAATAACAATCCACCCAATTCATCATTCAAGAATCAATATTCTATTATGCCTACTTTCGTTAATACATCATGGTTCTCACAATTCTAGATTAAGAGTTTTAGCCGCTCATGTTTATGAGAATAAAAACAAAAGATGTAGAAGAATTCATAATTAAAGACTTACTTTTATATAAAATTATTTAACAAAATCTCCAAAGCTACATTGAGTCACGAGAACTTGATTCTCCAATAAATGTTCAACTAAGCTATTGAACAAATTCATAAAGTATAAATTGTGCACAATATTGAACTATGGAACACTGTATTGCACTATCAATTGCATGCTATGGTCATGCCATGAGTCGACTTGGAGCCTCTCGGGGTTCCTTATCCCCTGTCTTGATCCAGGCCTATTTTCGGGTCGTGACAAACTTGTTATCAGAGCAAAGCTTTAGAGTGTCCTAGGGTGTCTAAGCCCACATTAAGTAGAGTCTTTTTTATGGGTTTGAAACACACCACACTTATGACAAAGAGGCTACGAGACATTTTAGGAATGTTCCTTTTTCTTCATGATTCTTATTGTGCGTAGAGAATGAAACTCTAACAGTTCCTCTCCTGACTCTCTCTTTATGCGCTCGTAGATAATGCCTCCTAGACGAGCAAATGGAAGAAGAAATGGTAATGGGCGCCAACAAGCCCCAGAGAACCTAATGGACGAACATATTACTCATACCGAGTTTAGGGCAGCCTTTCACATGTTGGCACAGGCAAATGATCGCCCAGATTAATCAGCAAGCGATGACTCATATTCCCCAGAATGGGAACATAGCAGCGGCTAGGAGAAGAGACTTCCTCAAAATGAACCCACCCGAATTCTTGGGGTCAAAGGTAGACGAGGACCTATATGAGTTCTTAGAGGAGATCTAGAAGATCACTCGAATAATGGCGGTGATGGGAATGGAAAGAGAAGACTTAGTCTCTTACCAGGTGAAAGGAGTCACTCATATGGTTTTGTCAGTGGAAAGATAGTCGGGGAGTTGGAGCAGCCCCAGTAAGTTGGGATGTGTTTATGACTACGTTCCTAGATAGGTTTTTCCCAAGGGAGTTGAGGGAGGAAAAGGCGGAAAATTTCATCAACATGAGGTAGAACACCATGACTATCTAGGAGTATGCGTTGGAGTTTACCCGGTTGTCCATGTATGCACCGGAGATGGTAGCCGACAAGAGGGCTCGTGTGAGCTGGTTCGTGAATGGAGTGATAGACTCCTTGATCAAAGAATGCAGGACCTCCATGTTGCTCAAGGACATAGACTTTCCACGTTGAGTGAAATTCGCTTAACAAATAAAAGTGGAACAGGTAAAGGAAAAAGAGAGAGAGGCTAAGAGGGCTAGGACAGGAGATTCAGAGTTTTCCCCTCAGAGGCCGAGTGGTGGAAATCGCTCATGCTCCAAGCAGAGATCATCAGCCCTAGCACCTTAGACAGTCAGTGTTCCATATAGACCCAGGGTAAGGGAGATTACCTATCCATCTTGTAAGAGTTGTGGGAAGCACCATTTGGGAGAATGCATGGCCGGCTCAGGTTCTTGTTTTTGGTGCGGCAAGTTGGGTCACAAGCACCGAGATTGCACGATAGCTAGTGGGGCGAGAATGGAGCCTCAACCACCTCTTCAGTAGCTCATGTGAAGCACCCATTCCAGTAGGGTGCATCATCTAGCGCAGGTGGCAGGCAACGTCAAAATCGCTCCTACGCCTTGGCAACATATCAGTATAAGGGCAAGGCACCAGAATTAGTCACAGGTATGTTATGAATTTCTCACATTACTCTTTGCACGTTTCTATCCCCAGAACCCCAGTATTGAATAAGGATCTCTTGTGATGTTTGTTGAGAAGAGATTGTCGATGTATGGTGTGAATAGTTGTTGAGTATGAGGTTTGCAGTGAATGTTCAAGGTGGAGGAAACGTCAAGAGTTACCAGTGTAGCCCCAACCTTAAGAAAGATTCAGGAGACTTAGAATGACGTCTTAATGCTAAGGGGGAGATGGTAAGTCTGTGAGACAAGTCGAATCTTGAGTATGATAGCAGGGGAGTTCCAGCCCTAACAGTTACAGTATGCCAATCCCTTTAGGTTCAGATAATTTCTCTTGTGTTTCAGTTGAAGCTACGCTTTTCCCATTCCCATGTGCAGACTTCTAGAATTTCTAGATAAGCGCTTTAGATAGTGATGCTAGTCTTACCCTATGAATCCTTAAGGCTCATCTTTATGTTATAAACCAGTTGTGTGTGTTAACTCATTCCTTTCACTATATTTAGCTTGAACTCAGTCTTTAGAAGTTGCTTTAGTAGCTCAGTATATAAGGGTACCTCATGTATGTGCTCAGTTTTAGATGTCATAAATGATTTGTGCTCATGAGTCCTTTAATTTCAGTTAGACCAGATATCATGAATTCTAGCTCAGTATCATAAAGTGATTTAAGAATGATGGCTCAGTCCATATCAGCTCAGTGCCAGTTAGAGGGAAAGAATCCTTCTCAGTGTTCTATCTAGTTCCATGTCAATTTCATGTATTTCAGTCCCTCTCACACCTTAGCATGCATGTATGATTATGATATTCAGTTCAGATATGTAAGATCAGCCTGAAGTCAGATACTCCATCAACTTCAGTTGTAAATGTTTAGTATTTGGGATATGAGTTCTTTCCCCAGTTTTCAGCATGTTTATCCTACATTCAAGGACGAATGTTCCCAAGGGGGAGATATTGTAACAGCTCGAAAGTTTTTAAGATCATACCCCAGACATAAAATAAGAAATCAGCAGGGAAGTGGAAAATTTGCCTTAGAACAAGTCATGGTACGACCCGTTAGGTGATCCACCGAGTCGTGGTAAGACTCGTGGCAAGTAGTCAGTGAAGGTTCCTATTTAGACCTCAGGGGTAACAACTTACATCATGACTTGTGAGGTGAAGTAATAAGTCGTGGAGTCCCTCATTACAAGAAGCAGTTCAGTAAGTTGGGGTCAAGTCTTCGGTGGACCACGAGGGAAGTGACGACTCGTTGGGTCAAGTAACGAGTCGTCCTTAAGAGTCTTTGAGTAGAATCCCAAAAAAATGCAAGTTGAAGCAGTGGTGACAATGAGAGAGTAGGATGAGTCGTTGTGACAGGTAACGACTTGTCGTGTTAGTCGTGGGATGAAACAACAAGATTTTTAGCTTCAGTGGTAACAGAAGGAGTCACGAGTCATGGAGTAAACTCACAACTCATGAAGTCAGTTGTTGTCAGTCCCAGGGAAGTTGAAGAAATTTCCAGAAGTGATCACGAGTGGGACTTAATGAGTCATCCTGTGTCCCACGACCCGTGAAGTCCCTGGCGGGGACTGGCAGCATGATTTTCCCTGTGGGTTTTCAAGGGTAGTTTTGTAAAATCCTATGCTTCTAACTCCTAAACTACGCCATTTTGTGTACCAGATGGGACGTTTTTAACGGTTTTCACTAGCATAAGCCCCTCATCCTCTAAAAAATCATCCGTGAGGTTTCTTCTTCTTCTTCTCTCAAGTTCAAGGATCACCTAGGGTTGCTTCAAGGGAATCGAGATCCAAGATTCTAATGGGAATTTTCTTCAAGTCAAGTATGTGTGACTTCAACAAGGATCTCCTTCCATCCTTGTGTCCCAACTTACCCTAATTTTTTGATTCTCTAGAAAAGCATGTTCTAGGTTTCAATTTATGGTTGTATTTTCATATGTTTTGTATGAATTCTAAGACCCATCATGATTAATAGCCATGCACGATTACATAATTACTTTTGAGATTTTGAATTATATACTTGATATGGGTATAACATGATTATAGAATTTTCATCATGAGTTCACCTAGAATTTTAAATGGTATTTCATTAATTATTCACAAGATCTTATCATGAACTTGTATTCATGTTTAAAGTATAAGTCGATCATATGGGTTCCCACAAATTTAAAACATATGTGTTAGAACACGATTAGAACTTATGGGATTTGATGAATATGAAGTATGTACATGTTTTCACTATGATTTCGGTGTATATATTTAAAGTATGACTTGAACCTATGGAGCCTTCATGAATCTACAATATATGCTATACGCTATGAAATCGGGATTGAAATGTTATGAACTTCGAGAACAAAGCATGATTAAGACCTATTAGACTTTCGGGCTTGTTGATAGTAGAAAGTAGCCCTGATTAGATTTTATATGAATTCAGTATGATGTAATTAGTTGAACACTCAGATCTCTGATTAGCTAAAATAGCTTAGACTATACGAATGAATGTCAGATTGGTACCTTCATGTAAAAGTTTATTGGGACTCTCAGTAGTTGAGAATGTTTCTCTCAGTCTAGTCAGGGATTCACCATAGCAGAGAATGTCTCCCTTAGCTAAGTCAGGGATTCTCATTAGCAGAGAATGTCTCTCTTAGCTTAGTCAGGGATTCTCATTAGTAGAGAATGTCTCCCTTAGCTCATTTAGGGATTCTCATTAGTAGAGAATGTCTCTCTTAGCTCAGTCAAGGATTCTTATAAGCAGAGAATGTTTCCTTTAACTCAATCAGGGATTCTCAATAGCAGAGAATGTTTCCCTTAGATCAGTTAGGGGGTATAAATAGCAGAGAACGTCTCCCTTAGTCAGTCAAGGACACTCCATAGTAGAGAATGTCTCCCTTAGCTTAGTCCACGATATCAGTTCAACTCAGTTTTGTATAGTTTCAGACTCCAGTTTAAACCAAACTTAGCAGAATTCAGTCTCAGTTATTAGCAGATAGTCAGTACAATGTATGATATCAGTTACAACTTCAGATCTCAGTATATGTGCAGTACATAACTCTTACGCATCAGTACGATTATGCTTCAGTAATTTTTTTCAAATAAAAGCTTTATATATATATGTATATCTCAGAAAAGGTCATGGTATTTCAGCTCATTTAAATGTTCAGTGATGTGCTCAGTTTACTTCCTTCCTGTATACTTCCATGTTTAGTTTACTTATGCTTCCCGCGTACTCAGTACATTCCATGTACTGACCACATACTTTATGTGCTATATTGTTTCAAGATATAGATTCAGGTTTCCAGACTCAGCCATGTAGTTAGATACGCTCCATTCCCATCTTAGCTTCTTGTGGTGAGTCCTCATATCTCGAGGATGCGATCTATGTTTTCTATTTCATTTATGTTTCAGTTTTCAGACTTTAGGAGTTAGCTGGGGGCTTGTCCTAACAACTCATCAATGTAGTAGAGGCTTTCAGACTTGTATAAACAAATTCATCTTTGTATTAGAGTTTTTATGAGATTTATTATTTTGGATTTTAAAATTAGACTCTTTCAGTTAGCTTCTGCTCAGTTATGATTCTGTTAGTTGTTGTCTTGCTAATGTTATGCTATGATCATTCTATGGGTCAACTTGGAGTCTCTTTTGGTTCCTTGTCCTGTGTCTCGATCCGGGCCTATCTTTGGGTCGTGACATATATTATGGAGATCGGTGGCTGGGCTGGTGATAACTGGAGAGGACCATGATTTGTTCTCGAGGTTTACCAAGATAAAGCCTTCTGTGTTTTATGGTGCTGAGACTGAGGATGCCTACGAATTCATCATCGACTTCCATGAGAGGCTCCATAAGATGGGGGCTGTGGAAAAATACGGTATGAAGTTCACTACTTTTCTGCTTATAGAGATGCTAAGCTATGGTGGATTGCATTCATGGAGTGCAGACCGATGAGATCATGCCATTGACGTGGACTCAGTTCTACTCCACTTTCTTAGAGAAGTATGTTTCTCACACCATACGAGATCAAAAGTGTGATGAATTCACCTGCATTTAGCAGGGGACCTCCTCAGTTGCATCCTATGAGGCCTATTTTCACTCAGTTGCATCCTATGAGGCCTATTTTCACTCCTTGTCTAGGTATATTTTACCATTACTTCCTACAAAGGAGGAGAGAATCAGACGATTTGTAAAAGGTCTAAATGTGGGAATACAACTGTTGACCTTACATATGGTGTTGTCGGGGAGGACTTTTCAGCAGGTGATTGAGCATGTAAAGAATGTGGAGGGGTTAAACATAATGGATATATAAAGAATGCCGAGAGGAAGGCCCGGAAAGGGGGAAATTTCATTGGATATTTCTCCAAGGGCTCAATTCCTCAGGACTATTGTCCCATTTAGTTAACCGTGCAAGCTCAGTTGGGGGTCCGCCAGGGGCCACTCAGCACACATTAGATCATACAGTATGTGCACCATCGGTTTTTACAAATTTTAGGGCTCGTCCTATATCTTCAGTCCCGGCTAAGAGGCCTGTTATTGACAAGGTCTGTCAAGAGTGCGGTGAGTATGGTCACATTTGGAGATGGAGTACCAGGTTTTGGCAAGATGGGCAGATCATTCCACATTAGACTCTTTGAGCCCCAACTTCAATAGGTAGTGGAGGTAGTGCTTTCAGTAGGGATCGCCTTCAACTTGGGCAAAATAGCCAAGAGGTGGGATCCATCTTGGCAGAAGGGGTGCCCAAAGTCAGACTGATAGGGGTGGTACAAAGCCCCGTAGGGGTAGGTCACAGGCTGGTCGCCAAGCTCATTTCTATGCTTTTTTGGGTAGTCCTGAGTTAGAGGCTTTAGATGCAGTTATCACAAGTACNGTACCATCCTTATTTGTGATTGTATGGCTACTGCCTTATTTGATCCAGGTTCTATTTTTTTATATGTGTCTATTTATTTTGTTGTGGGCTTGAACTTTATATATGATGTACTTGATATTCCGATTCATGTTCCATTGGGGATTCTATGATTATTGATACAATGTATCATTCTTGTTCGGTGGAATTGATGGGGTATAAGACCTGAGTAGATTTGGTGATTTTTGATATGGTGGATTGTGATGTCATCTTAGGAATGAGTTAGTTGTCCCCTTATCATGCGATTTTGGACTGTCATTCTAAGATAGTCACTATAGTGATTCCTGGTGTGTCTAGATTGGAGTGGAATGCGGATTGTAGCCCTACTCCTAAGAAAATCATTTTGTTTTTTGTGCCCGAAAATTGTAAAGCATGAGTGTTCAGCGTATCTAGCCCATATTAGGAATACTAGTGCAGTGGTTCCGCCCACAGAGTCAATTTCAGTTGTTCGTTAGTTTCTAGAGGTATTTCTCGCGAATTTTCCTGGCATGCCATCCGACCGTGACATTGACTTTTGTATCGACTTAGAGACAGGAACCCAACATATTTCCATTTTGCTATATCATATGGCACCAGGTGAGTTGAGGGATTTGAAAAAACAATGGCAAGTGTTGCTTAGTAAATGGTTTATTCGTCCGAGTGTCTCCCTGGAGGGAGCTCCTATATTGTTTGTTAAGAAGAAGGATGGAAGTATGCGAATGTGCATTGACTACTTTCAATTGAAAAAGGTCACCATTTGAAATAAATATCCCCTTCCCAAAATAGATGACCTGTTTGATTAGCTTTAAGGTGCCTCGGTGTTCTTAAAAAATGACTTGTTGTCGAGCTATCACTAGATAAAGATTCATGCTGATGACATTCCAAAATAGAATTTTGGATAAGGTATGGGCATTATGAGTGTTTAATTACGTTGTTTGGGCTTAGTAATGCTCCAACTGCTTTTAGGAGTCTGATGAATGGGATATTTAAGTCGTACCTTGATTAAATCATGATTTTCTTCATCGATGACATTCTGGTATACACAAGCAGTAAAAAGAAACATGAGAATCATCTGAGAATTGTCTTGGGGTTGTTGAAGGATAAACTCTTACATGCAAAATTCTCTAACTGTGAGTTTTGGCTGGCATTTGTATCCTTTTTTGGACAGGTGGTATCAAAGAAAGGGATTATGACTGATTTGCAGTAGGTAGGGGTAGTCGGGAATTTGTCCAGGTCCACGTCGGTGATAGAAGTTCATAGTTTTATGGGGTTGGCTAGATACAACCGCTCGTTTGTGAAGGGTTTCACTGTTCTGCCGCTTCCAGGATAAAGTCACCTACTTGTGCCCGATAATAACCAGTACCAGATTGCATCTTTATTTAACCATTTGACTCAGAAGGATGTACCATTTCAATGGTCTGACGAATGTGAGAAGAGCTTGTAAAAGCTCAAGACCTTGTTGACTACAGTCCTTATCCTAGCGTTGCCAATAGAGGGTAAGGATTTTGTAGTTTATTGTGATGAATCACGATTTGGTTTGGGTTCTATTTTTATGTAGGATATATAGGTCATTGCGTATGCTTCCAGAAAATTGAAGGTGCATGAGAAGAACTACCCTACATATATCTTGGAATTGACAACAATGGCGTTTACTTTGAAAAATTGGAGGTACTATCTTTAGGATGTCCATTGTAAAATATTCACTGAACACTACAGTTTGTTGCATGTGTTCACTAAGAGGGATCTTAACCTAAGATAGCAAAGATGGATGGAGTTGCTCAAGGACTATGACGTCACAATCTTATATCATCTAGCTAAAGCCAATGTGGGGGTTGATCTATCAAGAAAAAAATCTGTAAGTATGGGTAGCCTGGCTAATTTGGAGGCTACCAAACATCCATGGAAAAAGAAGTTTAGACATTGGCCAATAGCTTTGTGAGACTGACAGAGTATGAGTCAGGTGGAGGTACTAGCTAGTGTAGAGGCAATGTCTTTGTTTCTAGGGCAGATTAAGGCCAAACAATTTGAAGATGCTAAACTGAAAAACATATGTATAAGGTCTAGTGGGGAAAGGCCATGGATGTAGTGATCGATGATGAAAGTATCTTGAGAATAAGGGGGCATGTATGTGTTTCCCGGATTGATAATTTGATTAAAACCATACCATCCTAGGCTCATAATTCAAGGTATTCGACACATCCTGGTGCTACAAAGATATACTGCAATCTAAGACAACATTATTTTTGAGGAAGGATGAAGTAGGATATTGTGGAATATGTTTCCCAGTGCTTAAATTTCCAACAGATGAAGTATGAGTACCAAAGACCTGGGGTGTACTTCAGAGGATGCCCATTCCAAAATGAAAGTGGGAGAGAATAGTGATGGATATTGTGGTTGGTCTTTTGAAGACCTTGGGAAAATTTTACTCAATTTGGTTGTTGTTGACAGACTGATTAAGTCTGCCCATTTTGTGCTAGTCCGGGTTACTTAAAATATAGAAAAGTTGGCCAAGTTATATGTCAGAGAAGTGGCTCGGTTGCATGGGGTTTCGATTTCAATCATCTCAGACAGAGGTATGCAATTTACTTCTAACTTTTAGAGAACCTTATAGGCCGAACTGGGTTCTAGACTGGACTTGAGCACAACATTTCATCCTTAGATTGATGATCAGTCTAAGAGGACCATTTAAGTGTTGAAAGATGTTCTTCGGGCTTGTGTGATAGACTTTGGGGGTCATTGGGATAAGCTATTACACTTGGCTAAATTTCCCTACAATAAAAGTTATCACTCAAGCATCGATATCTCCGTTTTTTGCTTTATATGGGAAGAGATCAGGATCTCCTATTGTTTGGTTTGATGCATTCGAGGTAAGGCCATGCGGTACTGACTCGTTGAAAGAGTTTGTATAGAAGGTTAAAGTGATCCAAAATAAGCTTTAGGCAGTTCAAAGTAAACAAAAGAAGTATGCCACTCGGAAGGTTAAAGATATGGAGTTCATGATGGGAGAGAAAGTCTCGATCAAGGTTTCACCCATGAAGGGTGTGATGCTGTTTGGGAAACAAGGAAAGCTCAACCCAAGATATATCGGTCCATTTGAGGTTCTTCGATGTGTAGGGGAAGTGGCCTATGAATTGTCTTTGCCTCCAAGTTTGTCTGGAGTTCAGCCGTTGTTCCATATCTCTATACTGAAGTAATATGATAGTGTTGACACCTATATTATCCTTGTGATTTAGTGTTGCTTGATGAAAATCTGTCATATGAAGAGGAGCCAGTTGCTATTCTAGATACGAAGGTGCATAAGCTGAGAACTAACGGGATTGCGACTGTGAAAGTCTAGCGAAAGAACCGTCCTATGGAGGAGGCCATTTGGGAGACTGAGGTAGACTTGCATGACAAATATCCTCAACTTTTCATCGAGTTAGGTATTTTCCTTCCCTATTTTCTTTCTCGATCAATAGGGATGAACAGTGGTTTAATTGGTATTTGATGTGACGACCCGTACATTGTTATAGGTTAATTCAGGCCTTAACACCTTATAGACCTCCCATGATGAAGTTGAGTGAATAAAAACTCAAAATGGGATGGTTGTAAAAATTGAATAAGTTTGTGGTTGGTTGTATTTCATGTGTTGTGGTTCCGTTAAGGGATGACCTATTAAATTAGATCTCCGTAGGGAATTTTGAGACTACAAATGAATTCATAGCATTGTTTTACTGCTAGGTGCACTACTTAAAAGTTCTTGAAAGTCTAGATGGTAGACTTAGTCTTTTAGATGGGAAGATTGTGCGGAATTTTAAGCTACTTCTTAAGTAGTGGACTGTTGCAGTGGGAAGATTTTTCCCGCAGTGGGCCCGTTATGACTGTCGAATGTCCACCGCAGTGGCACCTCTACGGTGGTTGGATGTCCATCGCAGTGGTTAGAAAGATTTTTGTTAGATTCGCCATAGCAAGGATCTGGTTGTTATAACGGGTCCGCTGCAGCAAAAAAATGACTGCTGCAGCGGATGATGGGAGAAAAATGCCGTTTAAGCCAGAATTTTTGGGTTTTCATCTCATTTTTCTAAGGCATGAAAAACTGAAGAGCGTAAGGCAATTTTTCAAAGGTAGTAAGAGTTCTTCTTCCCAAGGTAAGAATTCTAGCATATTCATTTCCTCTTTCATTTCCTAACACCCTAGAATCATTGGGAGGTCTTTAATGGGTGAATTTTTAGCTAAGATCCCTAGGTTTGTGAAAGTTAGGACTACTAATATGGGAATGATTGGGTGTTGATTCCCAGGCCTAAAGTTAGTAATTAACACTTCTTAGGGTGAATGTGATTGTAAAACTTCATTCATGTGATAGTGTTAGACCTAAAAGTCGGTGAAGTTGGGACCTTTAACTATAAAACATCTTTAAGGGGGTTTACAGGTGGTAAAAACTCCACGAACTAGGTTGGAATACTCATTGTAGGATTGAGTTATGACAATTTAACCTTTGAACATCGAATTAGACCGCAATAACGGGTAGAATTGAATGGGTTAGAACTCCCAAGCCCTTGGTTTAAAAAGATGAATAATCGAATATTATTTTATTATTATTATTTTTAGACTTTGAATGATCCAAGGCATTGAGAAAAGACAAATCTCTCGTGGAGTTTATTTGACTCTTCAGTTGAAGTAGGTTATGGTTTTTGAAGAGTTAGACTTTATTTTATGACTTGTATGTGTTAAATTTTGACGAACAAGATTAATTGGTCTTCGGACACTGATTTTGCTAGAAATTATGGTGATTTAGTTATGCTTGTGTATAAACTCCGAGATATATAATTTCATGCCACAAAATTGGGGGCAGGTATAACTGGCACTCGATACTATGCTTACCAAGACAACGACTATAAGACGTCTATAACTATAACACCTAGGCCTTCCACGCCATATGTCACAATTAACTGGAGCAAATATCTGGACCTGTAAGATCTCAACTATAACAATTTAATAACTGAAATGCCAACAAGGCTATGGCTATGCTAAACTAAGAAACGAATGTCGACAAGGTCATAGACTTAATAATACTAAACATACTAAGTCCACAAAGCCTCTAAAGAGTTAACTAAATTGATAGTCGGAACAGGGCTCCAACCTACTCATAACTATAACTCAAAACGCAAGTTTAAGTAACTAGGCCTTAGATCCAGGAAGAAAGGAGCATATCAACACATCCGCTAATCTCACAAACCGCTTTATATGCAACTGGTGATCTGACCTCTACTTGCACCTACAACACGAACACAGGTCCCCAGGTGAAGAGATGTCAGTACAAATGAAATATACTGGTATGTAAGGCTTAAAATATAAATGTGAGATAACAATCATATAATAACTAATTCAAATAATAATCATATAGAGGATAGAGATAACATGGAATTTTGTAAGCTGCAACTGATAACAACTCACTACAACAAGAGTGAACTTAAAAATAACTAAACTAGGACTAGGGACAGACTCAACCTAAGTCTGGTAACTGTAACCTAATGGGAATCTTATTTCTGATGTGCAGTCACATAAATGCCACATAACAGCAAATATATGCATAATGAAATCATGAGTATGTATGCAATGCTCTGTCTGTCTATCCAATCGACATACGTTCTAGTGGTCTGTATGTATCATCTTCCTAACCAACTGGTATACATTCCGATGTTCATACCATATGCCTGTAGGCTCACCAGGTAAATAATCATAAGTAAATAATGCAACAGTGCATGCTTGCGATATAATAATACTTAGGCACAACCTCTGACCCTGATGACTCAATAATAACCCTCCTTGGATAATCTAGTGGAAAAACTAGATACTGACCTGACTAAGAGAGCCTTTAGCTAGATACAAAACTAGCAATATATGAGAGGATAAAGCTGCACACATATCTAGGACTCTTACACAATGTATCTGATTTGAAGTACTTAACTGATCACTAGAAAATTTTATATGTATACTTATTTCGACATAGGAAATGTATATACGTGAGAAAAACACTTTTTTGAACTTAAGAGACTCAATTGATAACTCAACAAAAGCTGAAAATATAGACATATGACTTGAATATAACCGGGAGAGTTCAACTGTGTGCTTTAACATGGGAATCATATACACTAAGACTTCTCGCTAGAGGGACTTAGAAAGACTTGAGTTTTTAAACTTTATTTAACCTCATACACTTGACTTAGTCATTAGTCTAATTCATGGAATATAATTACTTGAGACATCTTAGATTAGAATCACAAATTTAACATAACTTATGGACATGAAAACACAGCTTAAGGATTTGGGACCTGCAGTTATTTAATTTGGAAACTCGAAGATAGTTCTCTAAGTACTGACTTATAGGCATATAAAAGCTTAAAGATGTAATTCGGACAACATTAGAACAACTCACACAAACTTGGCAATTAACTGAGGGGCTTAAGAAAGCTTAACGTCATCACAAGTAGCTTAGAAGCTTTTAGTATTAATCTTTTAAGACATGGAAGACAAATCGATAGTTAGAATAACTAACTTAACATAATTGTTTAGAAGCATAGTGGAGAACTTATTTTAACTTAAGTTACTATCTCATAGATATTCATCTCTAATTGATTCATAGAAAGTTGACATTTAATATTTCATTACCTCATCTTACCACATAACATACTTAGAAAACCTTATTCATAACTTCTTTACTAGTCCTCTCAAGAACATATGGTTTATCTTTGCTAGCCATTTTCTTTACTTAATTTGTTTACCGTCGTAAGTCCTGCCATCTTATGTTAAAATGTTTTAGCTCAAGTTATCTTACTCGGCTTGACTTCCTTTCTAATTACCATACATGATTCAACACTTGAATCTCTGTTCTCATGTTATTATCCTATCCATCTCTATACATACTTATCTTAAATGAGCTAGGGTTCACTTTATCTTCCCTTTTGTTATTAATGTCTTGACCTTTACACTTCAGATTTAGCTTCACGTACACAGATTACACCTTCAAAGCGCATATAAAATGTCTACCTAATGCCATAAATGATTCACAAAAGGATCAAATAGCACAAGAGCTCCAATATATTTATAGCGATACTCTAAAGACGTTTCTTGTCGTTTTAACGTGTAACTTGAATGTAAGAATAAGTGAATATATATATTTAGTTCCATATGACATATTAATGTTAAGAATCTATGTATAACCTTCCCATAAAGATAGTTTCATAAACATATCGATGGATTGCACATTTGAGTTCTACTTTTCAAGTTCAACATATTGGTTGGGTTAGAAACTCGTTAACTAGCTGCTTAGTTAATGGGAGAAGATTCACGAAATATCCTCTTGGCCTTTTGTACTTTAAAATATTTTCATAAGAGGGTGGACTACTACTGCAAGTAATTTCTATTTCGTTACCCTCATTTACATCCATCCGGCTTAGTACCATTTTCTAGCATTAACTTTTTTATGCATCATGTTTTAGCTCTTTTACTAATTTCACTTATCAACCATATTTTTAACAACATTTCACATTACATATATGGTATTATAAAGGATCAGCTCACGGTGCCAACGCTGAGGGGTCTCCAGACTCAATATATAGCTATATCAACAACAACACAACAACAAACGTACATATTACATCTTTTGCTTTGCATTTCACAAGTTCATGAGCATATTTATAACCATACTTACCAATCATGTTTTCAACACCCTTAACCAGTTATAAACAGCAAACATACATCTTCCAGTACTAGTCATCGGCATAGAATCACAGTAGATCAAAAGAGAAAGGACGTCTTTACATACCTTATTCAGAAGAGTTTCTTTAGTCGATTTTCCCTATAATCAGCCAATGCTTGGCCATATCCATTATTTGGTGTTACAAATATAAAGAAAGGATGCTTTAAGCCAATTTATTCAGCCAAAATATCACACTAATGGTAGCCACAACACAACCAAACAAGGCATTTCAACATTTTGTTCTAACTTGTTTGTATAACTTTTAGGAGGAAACTAAAGGGAGAACTTATGTAACTTTTCTTGTGATTAATCTACACCATAAAAGGGGTTTATTTCCAGAAAAAATCTGCTGTGCCAACCTCCTAAGATGGGCAGAAACTTCACCACATAACACAAAAAAAAAGGGAGACACTGAATCAACTTTAACTTCTAGTTTTAGCCAAGGAATTCTTGCAAGTTTAATAGCAAGAAATGCTTACCGTTTTCTTTCCTTCAACTTCTACTAATATGGAGAATCTTGGCAGATTAATATGGCTTCAAAATCAGCAGTTTCACTGCCTGGCAGCAACTTCAACAAAAATGCATAAAAAGAATAGCCTAGTCTAGCTTTCAATTTCTAGCTTTTAGCTATGATTTTTTGCATGCTTAAAGGGTAGAATCCTTACCTTCTTCCTTGCATCCAATCCTTATTAATAGGGAGTATATATACAGCTTAGTAATACTCCAAAAATGCAATAAGAACACCACAAATACACTATCAAAATACAGCAAAAACAGCTATCACACACCACACACAACTAGCAACTAACTCCTTCACTTTGTCTTGTGTTTTAGTTGAATTTTCTTGAGGTTTCTTCCTTGATTTTCAATAGTTATTTACTGGATATTAGAGAGAGTATGAATGTGTATGAAAGTAGCTCAAGTCCAATGACTGTGAAGAATGAATTTGGATAAGGCTAAGAATTATATATAGAACTTGAGGAGGTGGACATTTTTAAGGAGGTGGCTATGTCACCTTCTTGACAATACCTTGGTAAAACGCCTATAATATTTTACTTCAAACTTCGATTAATAAGCAGTTTGATGTTCTGAAAATTAAACTCAAAGCCCTTTAATTTGATAAGTCGTAGGACTTCTAACTCATTATAGATTAGTAGATAGGATATTTCAAAATTGACCCTTACTTACAAACTTTGCATAGTCTTCTCTCTTCCATCTGTACATATTTCCCTCCTTACATATGGCCAACATATGGTTCGTACTTCCCTTGAGATAGCATATAAACATGAAATAACCATCAAACCTTTTTGGGGGTATAACATATATATTATAGTTGTTGTTGTGATTTGTATTGCATTTGTGATAACCAATATATACCTTTTAAATTGGCATAAGTATTGATTGAATTGATAGCATGTTGAATTGTTCTGATGATCGTTGGTTAAGGTGGATAATATATTCTTATCCTAAGAGGAGTGGCTCGTGTCCGAGGTAAGCATCCCACAAGAAAGATGGAGATTGATTGAGTATATAAAAATACATGGAGATGATGGCTAGTGTTTGAGGGGAGCATCCAGACGAGCAGATGAGGTGGAGCCGGTGCCACGCTATTATAGTACATGAATTTCTAGAGTCCCCTGCAGGTCATGACTAGAAGGGCAAGCATAAGACCCTATGGCTTGTGTGTACAATCGTGTGATAAAATCATGTGACAGACATGATATAGATATGTTACCCTTGGGTATATAGACATCAGATGATATGATACTAATGAGTGGTCTATGTGAGACCAGGGTGGTACAAAGATGAGAAACTGATGAGATGGACTATTGACCTGTGTTTCAGTGTGCATGTGATTTATTGCGTTATTGGTGTATTTCTTATATTGTAAGCTTGTGATGTCTTGTGAATTGATTGTTGGAGATTATCTATATGATTCAGTTGATTGTTGATGTTAGATTTGATGTAGTGAATCGACTGTTGATTGTGAATAGTTATGAAAAATTATGGAAAAAATGTTTTTTAGTGAAGTCGATAAACTGCCTACAGTAGTAGAATTTTCGCTATGAGACTGCAATAGCAGTCAAGTTACCACTTCAGTGAGGTCTAACTAGTGTGCAGGCTAGCCTTATGGTTAAGAATTGAAATACATTAAAATGTGATTTGGATATTTATCATCTGTTTTGAGTGCTGGGTTGTTTATTGAATTATGATATATACCTGTTATTATTTAAGATCGACCTATGATACCTACCAGTACATAGTGTTTGTACTGATGCTACTCCTGCACTTATTTTCACAATATAGACTGCGATCCAGGAAGTTCATCCCGACCATATATCTAGCGCGACAGTTTGATTTCCAATTTGAGGATAAGATGGCTTCTATCCAAGCTGTCGCAGATCCTCCTTCCAGATGTCATTTGTTTCCAAACATTGGATATTATTTTGTTTTATTTCTTCCAACTACTCTTAGATATTGTTTCGTACAGTTGTTCGTACAAGGACTTTCAATTCTTGAAGAGTGTAATAGTTAGTTTCTGCATGGATTGATTTTATATTTATTTACTCTAAGACTTCCGCTATTTCTCTCATAATTATGTCTTTTAATTAAAATACGTGAATAAATGAATAGGAAAATGGGGAAATATGATTTTCCCACCGAGGGATCTATGTGGGTCCCAATCATGGCCACTTGAGTAGTGGCAGGGGAAGGGTTGCTTACCTATCAGTGCATGAGGGTAAATGCCATTACGACTTTAATTTTTAGGTCGTGACATTTTAATTTTTCTACATATTTGTTAGATAAAGAATAAGGAGTAGTGAATTTTATGCATAACATGTCCTTAGAAGAATTAAAAACTTTTAAAATAAGATTTTAAAAGGTTAGGCCTTTTTCTTGGTGAAATTTCCGCCGGTTATCCCTTTTTTATTTGTTTTGAAAATTAAAGAACTTTTAGACCACGATTTAAAGATGGTTTTAAGAAAACTAAAATTCTTATGGTTAGTCATTACGACAAG
>JACEIK010004595.1:116609-130322 GCA_018107945.1 Datura stramonium | reverse complement strand
TTGGCTCAAACCATACCACAAGCTAAAAATAATGGGAGTCTTGACTCCAAAACCATGTGGTAAGCTAATTCATGAAATCATAAAACATACTTGATCATATTAGCTTGCCCAATACTTTAACATTCTTGAAATCAACTTGATTCGCTTTGAAAACATGAACAGAAACATGGATATATCGAAATCATATATTATTCATAAACATCTCATAATACTTGAATATATATCTCATAGATCACAACATTCATGAACATTCATGGATGGGCCTCATAGTTTAGAAAACTTGAAAACATAATTTATAATTTAAAACATTGTAAAATATGCCCATTAATCATAATTCATCATTTAAAACATGCTTTTAGATCATACCCATGAATAAAACTTAAGAATTTATGCATTGGGTAAGAACCCCATGGAATCATCAATTAGAACATCATGAATTGAGAGGGAATTGGGCATGGGTATGGACAATTACACCCATTCATAGGCTTACATACCCGAATGGATATGAATTTACTACTTCTTTGATTTCCCAATGAAGAATTGAGGAAGAACCTTGATGAACTAGACTTGATCACCTCTCAAAACCCCTAAGCTTGCATGCATGAATTAGGATAGGCTTACAATGACATAACCCCTCTTAAAACACTCTATTTCGAGCTTAAAATGGCATAGTTTAGGACCCTAAGACTTAGGAATGACCAAAATACCCTAGATGATTTTGCTGGAAAAACTGTTCTACCAGTGACAACGGTTGACACAATGGACCGTTTCTAGCTCCCACAGTCCATTACTACCCCTCGTCGTCTCATCCCCAATTCAAGTCTCAGATCCCCTACCACAACCGGATAGGAAGAGTCATTACAAGCTCCAACGACTCGTTGTTGTCAGTCGTTGTCACCACTGCCCTAACCTGGAATTCTTTCTAACGAGTGTTGACAACGGCCCGTTGCTTCCAACAATGGGTCGTACCACAGTTCGTTACTTCCTCCTTGATCCAGACCCACCTCATAACGTCTCACATCCAACGACCCATTACATCAAACAACGGGTCATTCCTAGACCCGTTACTCTCAACTCCAGACCTGCAGTATTTCATCACGGGCTCATCCAACGGGTCGTTAGTCCCACAAAGGACCCATACAATGACCCGTACTGAGGAAAGTTTACAGATTTCTTCTACTTTTCATTTTTAAATCTCGGGTCTAGTCTTAGGCACTTCCGGGGTATAACACTTAGAGTGATAAGTGACCCCAAGCAAACCCTGGTAAAGCATATTCTACTACAACTGATCTGCTGAGAATAATTTTAAAAGAGTGGAAACTGATGAAATAAATAACTTTTACTGAACAAATTACAAAAAAAATTATCATACACTGAAACTCAAACTGAATCTATAACATTGTTTGAAAACCATTCTAAATGAACTGATGAGTTGCTAGAATAAGCACCCAGTTAACTCCAATCACTGAAACCTAATAAGGTAAAATATAACTTAAATAAAACTCTGACCCTCGGCAAATGAAGGCTCACCAATGAAGTTGCTAGAAGTTGTCGAGTGACTAACTATGGTGTTGAGGCTGGGTACCTTAGCCTATATCATAAAATGATATAGCATAAAAATATATGCCATTACTTTGAATGTATTGAGCATGTGAGAAGGTACTGAAACATGCATATACCGAGTAATAATAAGTTGTACTGAAATACTGCAAAAATAGACTGAAATATGAAGAAACTGAATTGAACTGAAAAAATCATAACTGATTTGGACTGAATTGTACTATGTTGTGGGAGAAACTATAACTGACATGTAATCACGTGAGCTAATTGTGGAGTCCGATGTATACCCCCATCAGAGAAGGCCTACTATACCTTGCTAGGGTATAGTAGCTTAACTGAGTGATCACTATCTAGAGCCCATTCGAGCTAATAACCTACAGTGGCAACATAGTTCTGGGAATCAGGGTGCATAGGACCCCGGCCTGCTCGGTGCTAATTTCTACTCCTATTGGAAATCCTAAATGTGTCTAACTATGCTGATCACTCGAAACTGATGTCCGGAGGGTTAAGTCAGAACTACTTATCTAGAAGTGTTGTGAGAGTCTAAGGACCTGAAAGAAACTATGTTCTAAGACTTTTCACAACTGCTTTTCCTGAAAGAGTCGTAACAGTCTAAAGAACGACTATTAGCTGATAAACTGGTATTATTGAGTTTACTAAATTTCTTAAAGACTGATAGTAGTCAAACTGACCAGTTGGCATTTTTACAGAATACTAAGTATACTGAGTACTGAGTACTGACTGAGACTCTGAGACTGAATATGCAAAAATATTAACTTCTATTCATGTATCTGTACTAATCATTCATAATTCCAGTAGAATCTACCATAGCAAAATAACCTTTCTATTTGAGTTCTAAATCATGAAAGTTTTACTCAGAATCATGCTAAAGATCAAGACTAAAAAGAAAATTGAATAAATAGAAAATAGGGCATGAATTTTAGCTAAGGGTAACCATGTAAAGTTAGGGAATTAACAAGATTTAAGAAGTCTCTTATCTAACTGAAAACACTAGCTTCGAATCTTCTATAGGCTAGAATTTAAAAAGTTTTCTAAAACTAATTTGGGACACAAGGATGGAAGAATCCCCTTTTTGGATTCTGACATACCTGTTGGAGAATCCCTGAGAATTTTTCTTGGAGAATCTGAGAAGGAAAAGATGCCCTAGCTCCTGACTTGAGAGGAAGGTCCTGAACTTTTACGTACTCTTCATTGGGCTTGTTGATTCTGGGAAAGGTTTGGACAAGTTTATGAACTGAGTAACAATGAGTGACATAAGGACTCATTACTCCTTACCATTGGTCATTCCATGTCTCGTTAGTTCCTGAATGACAACTTGCAAGGCTGACAATAGCTCAGGCAAGGGGCCATTGTTGCTGACAAAGACTCGTTGTCCAAGCCGTTCTGAGATAAAATTTTCTAGTTTTTTCATGCTAAGTATGGGTTTTGGTCTACAAAACATTTGGGGGAGTTAGAAATAGTCACCCCCATACAAGTAGTTCCTCCAAATCTTTAAGGCAAACACCACAGCTGCCAACTCTAGGTCATTCGTCGGATAATTCTTCTCGTGAGTCTTGAGCTGTCTACAGGAATATGCAATGACCTTTCCATGCTGCATACACACACAACCAAGACCCACCTTGGAGGCATCACAATACATAACAAAACCATTTTTACCCTTCGGTAGGTTCAATATTGAGGCTGAAGTGAGTCGTGTCTTTAACTCCTGAAAACTCTTCTCACAAGCATCCAACCACTGAAATTTGACCTTCTTCTGGGTCAACTTAGTCAATGGTGCCATAATGGATGATAATCCCTCTATGAACCTCCTATAATAGCCAACAAAAACCAAGAAGCTCCTAATATCTGTAGGACTGTATCACGACCCGAGAGTACACCCGGATCGTAGACACGGGACAAAGAGCCCCGAGAGACCCCAAGCCAACCCATGGCATGAGAATATAACTAATTCATTCACATGAGACGGAAAGCTTAACTTAATAATCATGAACTAACTGAAAATCATAACATGAGTTATAAGAAACAACAATACATGATCCAAACATAAATGGCTGAATACTAAAAATAGGTCTGAAAGCCTCTAATCATAACAGACGGGTTGAAGGGACAAAACCCCAACTAAACCCAACATTTCTGAAAACAACAAAAAATAGACATGATCAGAACATGAAGTCCTCAAATCATGAGGGGTCACCACTGAAAGCTGAGAGCAGAACTGAGAGCAAGCTAAGAGCGATGTTGAACCTGCGAAACGAATCCTAAAAATATGCGGGCCAGTACTTGGAAGGTACTGAGTATGTAAGGTATGCAAAAAGAAATACTTAAAAACAAAAAAGTAATAGGAGTGGGGAACTCATGATCATAAGACTAAAATCGTAAGAATATCGTAAGGCTTAAGATTTCAAAAATATTTGTAATTATTTCATAGTCGTAACATGTGAGAAAAATATTTCATAAAACATAACTTGATCCAAAAGAACATAATCATACATTCATTAAAACCATGAGGAAAAATGGGAGATTTCTACAACCAACATAACCCATATGAGCACACATGGAGCCCAACCTATAAACCTAGTCGGGAGGTCGTTCATACCTTTCCAAGAGTATGAACCATGAAAGGTGTGATATCACTCGTGAAGGCCCTGTAGGGCATAGGGGACAGTCACTGAGGAGGTCCCAAGCATAACCTACGGTGGCACGTAGTTCTGAGATTCGGGGCGTAACCTAAGCCCCGAACCTACTCGGTGTTAAGTACTACTCCCAAAACATGCAACATGCTCATAGAAATTCATACATGACATGCATAGCTAGTTAAATCATGAGAATCATATCATGCTTGAGAATTCGTAATACTAGCAATGGAAATGGGCCCGTGAATCGGCCAAAATCATAGTTCATAAATCATAAGCGACATGTGGGCATTTCCCATAATTTCAATCATGCTTGAAATGCTTAAATTTATGGGAACATGATCATAGTACCATGAGTAATTGAAGACATGCTTAAAATTCAAAAATTCGTATTATGCTTGTGAAATCATCATGGCCACGAACTTTACTAAAAATTTCTCATGATTGGGCATCTATACTTTTAGGGGGTTAACTCATAAAATTATTCAATAAACAAGTAAAATAACCCCAAATAATTCAAAATTCATAAGTTAGGCATACCACAACAAGCTCATTTCAAATTTTAAGGAATCATGAAATTTTGATAAAGACCCATAAAGTTTTGATAACTTCAAACATAGAATTAGGGAGAAATTGGCATGCGTAGGGACAAAACTACCCATTCAAAACCCCATATATTTGTAATTACGTGATTCTTAACCCCCTTGAAAAGCCCTAGGTGAAAACTTGAAGAATTGAAGAAGAACACTTGAAATTCGTCCTACTCCCTTCTCTAGTTCTTGCAAATGCCAAAATGAGACTTAGCATGAATTTTTCCTCCTTAAAAGACCCTATCCCGATCTCAAAACGACGTGGTATAGGGTCCAAAAACGTAGAGAAGATGAAATTTCTATTAATGAAATTTCCCTGAAAAATAGTTTTGGCCCCGACCACGACTCGTACCACCAGTCGTACCACGAAGTAACGACTCGTGGTCACCTCTCCACCTTTAAATCTTCTGAATCTGGCCTCGACTCGCATACCAGGACTCGTAGTAACATCCTACGAGTTGTACTGTCAGTCGTGGTACTTCCACCCATACCAAAAACGACTTAACCACAACTCATCATCACGACTCGTTGCTACATCCTACGAGTCGTACCATGACCCGTGAGGACTCACTCTGGCACCACTGAAAATTTCACCACGACTCGTAACCACGAGTCATACCTACATGCCATGATTCATAGAACTACTCGTGATATGAACTCAGGCTCCCGAATTCATCACGACTCGAGTCACGAATCATAGGTCCTCACCACGATTTGTTCCTCGAGTCATACTGGTGCAAGATTCTAGGTTTTTCTACAGTTTTCAACTTCAACTCCCGGGTCTATTCTTATGACTTTCCGAGGTATTACAATATCTTCCCCTTGAAAATATTCATCCTCGAATGTAGGAAACAAGCAGCAAACAGAAACATACAATTACCATATGTAAATACTGATCATTTAAGCTGAGAACTGACGGAATGACTACTCCTGAAAAGAACTACATAGCTGGACTAAATTCAGACATCACATACATATATCATATCATAAAACAAACTTTCACGCATGAACGGAACATGAAAAACCGATTAGAGGTTTAGGGCAAAAACTGATACCTCAAACTGAAACTGGGTTGGTAGGGAACAAGTGGGGGTATTTAGTCATCATATCCGCTTCAGCTTCCCAAAGCTCCCTCAACATGTTGGTTTCTCCATAACACTTTTACTGAAGCTACTTCCTTGTTCCTTAGCCTTCGAACCTGACGATCCAAGATTGCAACAGGAACTTCTTCATAACTGAGGCTATCCTTCATGCCAATACTTTCCATCGGAACCACCAAGGATGCATCTCCCATGCACTTTTTCAAGAGAGATACATGAAATACGGGATGAACTAAAGCCAACTCTAAAGGTAACTCTAACTCATAAATTATCTTACCCACTCGTCTCACAATCCGGTATGGGCCAATATACCGGGGGCTGAGTTTCCCTTTCTTTCCAAATCTCATCACTCTGTTCACGGGAGATACCTTCAAAAACACCCAATCGTCGATCTCGAACTCAAGCTCCCTTCTCCTCACATCCGCATAAGACTTTTGGCGACTTTGATCCATTTTTAGCGTTCCTCTTATTAACTAAACTTTCTCCATAGCCTCATGGACCGAATCTGGACTCACTAATGAAGCCTCACCAACTTCAAACCACCCAATGGGCTATCTACACCTTCGCCCATAAAGAGCCTCGAACGGTGCCATTTGAATGCTGGAGTGATAGTTGTTGTTGTATGCAAACTCAATAAGAGGAAAATGCTCGTCCCAACTACCGTTGAAGTCAATAACACAAGCTCTCAACATGTACTCAAGAGTTTGGATAGTCTGCTCCGCCTGACCATCTGTTTGCAGATGAAATGTCATGCTAAGCTTGACCTAGGTGCCAAGTCCCTTTTGAAAAGATCTCCAGAACTGAGAGGTGAATTGAGTACTTCTATCACATATAATGGACAAGGGCACTCCATGCAATCTAACCAACTCTTGGATGTATAACTTAGCATAATCTTTTGCTGAATCGGTGGTTTTGACCTGTAGGAAATGAACAGCCTTGATCAACTTGTCCACCACAACCCAAATGGAGTCATATTGTCTACGAGTGCGAGGTAAACCTGTTACAAAGTCCGTGTTGATTTCTTCCCACTTCCAAGTAGGAATTCTAATATCTTGGAGTACACCCCCGGTCACTGATGCTCGACTTTCACTTGTTGGAAATTTGGGCACTTGGCTACGAATTCTGTAATATCCCTCTTCATGCCATTCCACCAGTAGATTTCCCGAAAGGCATGATACATTTTGGTGGAACCAAGATGGATAGAATATCTAGATCCATGAGCCTCATGCAACATCTGACTCCTCAAATCCCCCACGTTCGGAACACATAAGCGATCCTGGTACCCAAGCACACCATCTCCCCCTTTTGAGAAGACTTCTACCTTTTGATTTTGGACAACTTATTTCAACTTTACCAATATTGGATCTTCATCTTGTTTAGCCTTCACCTCTATTACCAAGGACGGCTCTGAGCCGTTCTGAACTACTACCCCATCATCGGTCGAACCAACTAATCTAACTCCCAGTCGTGCAAGTCGATGTACCTCCTTTACCTGCTCCTTTTTGTCTTCACTCACATGTGACACACTTCCTATAGAAAGTCTACTAAGGGCATCTGCTACCACATTGGCCTTACCCGGGTGGTAAAGGACACTCATGTCGTAGTCCTTAAGTAGCTCCAACCACCTCCGTTGCCGAAGATTTAGTTCCTTCTATGTAAACACATATTGTAAGCTCTTGTGGTCCGTGAATACATCTACATGAAACCCATACAAGTAGTGTTTCCATACCTTCAAAGCAAATACCACCGCGGCCAACTCAAGATCATGAGTTGGGTAATTTTTCTCGTGAATTTTCAGCTTTTTGGAAGCATACGCTATGACTTTCCCATTCTGCATCAATACACATCCCAGTCGGAATCTCAAAGCATCACAATATACCACAAAGCCATCGGTACCCTCCAGTAAAGTCAACACCGGTGCTGAAGTGAGTCTGGTCTTCAATTCTTGGAAGCTCTTCTCACAAGCCTCCGACCATTGGAACTTCACCTTTTTTTGAGTCAATCTAGTCAGTGGGGCTGCAATGGATGAGAAACCTTCCATGAACCTCTGATAGTAACCCGCTAAGACCAAAAAGCTCCTGATCTCCGAAGGGTTTACTGATTTGGGCTAGTTCTTTACCGCCTCTATTTTCTGGGAGTCCACCCTTATACCTTCACTTGACACTACATGTCCCAAGAATGCAACTGATTTCAGCCAGAACTCACATTTACTAAACTTGGCTTATAGATGGTTATCCTTGAGGGTCTGAAGTGCTATCCTTAGGTGTGCGGCATGCTCCTTCTCGCTCCTGGAGTATATTAATATGTCGTCAATGAACACGATCAAGAACATGTCCAGATATGTCTCAAATACCCTATTCATTAGATCCATAAAAGCTGCAGGGGCATTGGTTATTCCAAAAGACATAACAACAAATTCATAATGTCCATACCGGATTCTGAAAACATTCTTTGGGATGTCGCTCTCCCGAACCCTGAGCTGGTGATACCTGGACCTGAGATCTATCTTGGAGAAATATTTGGCACCCTGAAGCTGATCGAATAGGTCATCAATCCTGGGTAAAGGGTATCTATTCTTGACGGTAACCTTGTTTAACTGCCTATAATCAATAAACATATGAAGAGAACCGTCTTTCTTACGGACGAACAACACTGGGCACCCCATGGGGACTTACTCGGTCTAATGAAACCCTTATCCAGCAAATCCTTCAACTGCTCATTTAACTCTTTTAGCTCGGCTGGGGCCATTAGGTAGGGAGAAATTGATATGGGCTGCGTGTCGGGTAAAAGATCAATCTCAAAATCAATCTCCCTCTCGGGAGGAACATCGGGTAGGTCATCTGGAAATACCTCGGGATATTCACATACCACAGGACTGACTGAATGGTCGAGGTATCGGACGTGACATCCTTAACCCTAACCAAATGGTAAATACAACCCTTGGAAATCATTTTCCTGGCCTTGAGATAGGAGATAAAGCGACCCACAGGTACCGTTGAACCACCCCTCCATTCTAAAATTGGTTCACCTGGAAATCGAAACTCCACCGCTCGAGTTCTACAGTTAACAGAAGCATAACATGCAAACAACCAATCCATGCCTAAGATGATGTCAAAATCAGTCATAGCCAATTCTACTAAGTCTGTGGAGGTAACCTTATGCAATACTATAATGGAGCAACCTCTATATACCCGCCTCGCTACAACTGAATCACCAACCAGAGTAGATACAGAAAATGGTTCTAACAAAATTTCTGGACTGACTCCAAAGTGACTAGCAATGTAAGGTGTCACAAAAGACAATGTAGCTCCCGGATCTAACAAAGCATAAGCATCAATATGAAAGACTCGCAACATACCCGTAACCACATCAGGAGAAGTCTCCTGCTCTTGTCGAGATCCAAGTGCATAAAACCAGTTCTGGCACTGGCCGCCAGCTGAACCAGTCGAAGCACCCAACTGATTCTGACGTGCCACTGGAACTGCTGAAGTGTGGGCTCCACCACCCCCTAACCTAGCTGCGGGAAAATCCCTGAGTCTGTGTCCGGGTTTGCCACACCCGAAACAAGCATCTAAGCCCACCAAATATTTTCCTGGGTGATTCTTGCCACAGTTAGCACAAGATGGAAAAGTGCACTCTGCACGCATGCTATTCTGACCCCTCGAACCTGAGGCCCTGCTCCTCTAATCATCTCGAGGCCTGGATGGGGTACTGGCTGAAGATGGTGCTAATGTAATGGACCTGTGCTGGGACCGCTGGTGAGGCCCACGCCTTGGCCTCGACTGGGAGAACCTGTGGCTATCAGTTCTGGCCCTCTTGGCCTCTCTCTGCCTCATATGAGCTACCTCCATCTACTGGGCATAGAGGAATATCCGTGGGTAGTCCATATCCTGATGAAGCATGGCTGCTCTGCAGTCCTTGTCCAGATACTCGGCTACTCCCTACATAAATATGCTCACCCGCGCCCTCTGGTCCATCACCAACTCCGGGGCATACTTTGATAGGCGAGTGAACTCAAGTGAATATTCTAGCATTGTCATCTTTCCCTGTTTGAGGTTAACAAACTCGGCTGCTTTCAATTCCCTCATCTCCCGAGGGAAGAACCTATCGAGAAAGGCCATGTGGAACTCAACCCAGCTGATAGGGCCCGCTCCTGCTGCCCTGCTATCCTTCCATTGCTTGAACCAAATATAAGCGACCTCCTTTAGCTGATAAGAGTCCAAGTCCACACACTCCTCATTTGTCACCCCCATTACCTGAGTGACCTTAAAGATCCCTTCAACGAACTTGTGTGGATCCTCGTCAACCTTTGCCCCTGTGAACTCGGGAGGGTTCATCCTTAAAAAGTCCCTGATCCAGGCTGCCGCTGCATTGTCGTTCTGCGGAATGTGTGCAATAGCCTGCTAGTTGACCTGAGCGGTCAAGGCCTGCGCCAAAATTTGAATAGCCGTCTGAAACTCGGCGTGGGCAGCTAGCTCTAGTGCTTGGGGCTCCTGAACAGGTGGGGCTTGGTAATGCCCATTATCATTACCACCCCCGTAGCCTTCATCATTTATGTTCCTCCTTCCATTTATCCTTCTAGGAGCCATAATTTTCTGCAATCGCGAATAGCAAGAATTAGAAGGATGGAGAGATTTTCACCGCACGACATAGATCATGAAAGAAGGGAACATTTCCTAAAACGTTTAGTAGCCTCTTCGTCATAGTTGTGGCGCGCTTCACAACCATGAAAAAGACTCTACCTAACACGGCTTTCGTACTCCCTAGGACACATCTGAACCTATGGCTATGATACCAAGTTTGTCACGACCCGAGAGTACACTCGAATAGTAAACATGGGACAAGGAGCCCCGAGAGACCCCAAATCAACCCATGGCATGAGAATATCACTAATTCATTCACATGAAATGGAAAGCTTAACTTAATAATCATGAACTAACTAAAAATCATAACATGAGTTATAAGAAACAACAATACATGATCCAAAGATAAATGGTTGAATACTACAAATAGGTCTGAAAGCCTCTAATTATAACAGACGGGTTTAAGGGAAAAAACCCCAACTAACACCAACATTTCTTAAAACAACAAAAAAATAGACACGATCTGAACATGAAGCCCTCGAATCATGAGGACTCACCACTGAAAGCTGAGAGCAGAACTGAGAGCAACCTAAGAGTGATGCTGAACCTGCGAACCGGATCCTGAAAATATGTGGGTCGGTACTTGGAAGGTACTGAGTTTGTAAGGCATGCAAAACAATACTTAAAAACATAAAAGTTATAGGAGTGGGGACATCATATTCATAAGACTGAAAACCGTAAGTATATCGTAAGGCTCAAGATTTCCAGAATATTTGTAATCCTGTCATAGTCGTAACATGTGAGAAAAACATTTTATAAAATATAACTTGAGCCAAAAGAACATAATCATTCATTCATTAAAACCATGAGGAACAATGGGAGATTTCTACAACCAACATACCCCATATGAGCATATGGAGCCCGACTTGTAAACCTAGTCGGGAGGTCATTAATACATTGCAAAGAGTATGAACCATGAAAGGTGTGATATCACTCGCGAAGGCCCCATAGGGCATAGGGGACAGTCACTGAGGAGGTCCCAAGCATAACCTACGGTGGCACGTAGTTCTGAGATTTGGGGCGTAACCTAGGCCCCGAACCTACTCGGTGTTAAGTACTACTCCCAAAACATGCAACATGCTCATAGAAATTCATACATGACATGCATAGCTAGTTAAATCGTGAGAATCATATCATGCTTGAGAATTCGTAATACTAGCCATGGAATTGGGCCCGTGAATCGGCCAAAATCATAGTTCATAAATCATAAGCGACATGTAGGCATTGCCCATAATTTCAATCATTCTTGAAATGCTTAAATTTATGGGAACATGATCATAATACCATGAGTAGTTGAAGACATTCTTAAAATTCAAAAATTCATATTATGCTTGCGAAATCATCATGACCACGAACTTGACTAAAAATTTCTCATGATTGGGCATCTATTCTTTAGGGGGTTAACTCATAAAAATATTCAATAAACAAGTAAAATCAGCCCAAATAATTCAAAATTCATAAGTTAGGCATACCACAACAAGATCATTTCAAATTTTAAGGAATCATGCAATTTGATAAAGACCCATAAAGTTTTGATAACTTCAAACATAGAATTAGGGAGAAATTGGCATGGGTAGGGACTAACTACCCATTCAAAACCCCACATACCTGAAACTACGTGATTCTTAACCCCCTTGAAAAGCCCTAGGTGGAAACTTGAAGAATTGAAGAACACTTGAAATTCCTCCTACTCCCTTCTCTAGTTCGTGCAAATGCCAAAATGAGACTTAGCATGAATTTTTCCTCCTTAAAAGACCCTGTCCCCCCTCAAAACGATGTGGTTTAGGGTCCAAAAGAGTACCAAGACTCGTAGTAAAATCCTACGGGTCATACTGTCAGTCGTGGTGCCATCCACCCATACCAAAAATGACTTAACCACAACTCCTCATCACGACTTGTTGCTATATCCTACGAATCGTACCATGACCCATGAGGACTCACTCTGGCACCACTGGAAATTTAACCCTAGAAGTTCATAATCATGCTTGATAGTAATTTCATTGAAGACTTGATAGAAATACAAATCATAGAATCATCAATTCGATCAAGATAGCTAAACCCATAGGAGAATCATTGAGGAACTCAACAATACCAATAAAGCCCTATAAATTCATAATTAAGGCATGGGGAATGGGAAGTCATGATTTCAATTAGAGAAAGGGCATGAGCATGGAAGAACCCTCATTGATGAACTCCATATAGCTTGATTCATTGATTTCTTAACATAGCTTGAAACCCAAAGAGAATTGGAGAGCGTGAGAGTGAAGAACCCTAGCTTATTCTTAAGAGCCTTGAGGAATTTTGATCTTCAAATTAGGGTGCTAGGAGTAGAATGAGAGTTCTAAGGTGAATATTTCCCTTGAAGCACTCTTTCCCAAGTTTAAAATTATGTAATTGATAACGCTCAAACCACACCTCCTTACGAAGTATGAAGCATACGTTGTCAATAAAAAACCCAACTAGAGGTTGGGGTCGGTCCCACAGAGAATACGGAAGGATGTAGAAGAACGCTAGTACTTAAGCTTTTTAGTTAATTATTTCCTAAGTGGGGGGAATTTTTAAAAGTAATAAATAACAAAGTTGAGAAATTGTTTGTTGTTTCCAAATTAGTGCAACTAACTAGGGTAAGTGTTCCCCGTGACTTCATAACCGCAAGGCATTTTATAATAGTGATCGATTCCGATGCTTAGCATGCAATATTGGTAAGTTAATTTCACCTAAATGGTTGGTCCCCTATTTATATGATTATCACCACACAACTTGGTCCGTCTACGAGTGTATGCTTTATTAACCCTTACCCTTGATATCGGATTAGCTATTCTCGGACAAGGTCAAGCTATTAGATGAGGGTTGATAACCTCAAATTTCCGTTGTTAATCCCTTTTCCCATTCACTACCTCCTTGGTCCGGTAAGTAATAATAAGGCAAGTTCTAACATTTTCAACCGTTAAAAATCAATTAAAATGAAGGAAGAAACAATACATGCATAAACTTCGTTCAAGAATCACTAAGTATTTTACCTATGTGTGTTAATTTGTCATGGTTTTCACAACCCTAGTTGTGGTAGTTTTAGCCTATCATGTTTATAAGTAAATTAATAGATTTCATAAATAAAATAAAAAATTAATACTTACAACGTTGATAGGAAGAAACTCACTTGATTATT
>JACEIK010004595.1:2315-12488 GCA_018107945.1 Datura stramonium | reverse complement strand
AAAGATGATTGAAAACTCGTAATTTCTCAGGAATCTAGAAGGGAGAAATACTTACTTTAGGCACGTGATCGTATTAACACTAGTTTGAAACAATTCCATCTACTTAGGCTCGGCGGGACAAAGATTTTTCGGGCGTATTTTACGAAAATAACTCTATAGCGATGCTCCCTACAGCTTTACACTTCAATACCCGGAGTTAATTTGGATTTGAACTGAGTTTAGCGGCGTAATCGGAAGATTATTAAATGTTTTTCCTCGGTTTCCCTCTGTGGTCGAAGTTATATGAAAAATAATCTAATTTCTAAGTGTGAGGCCTTTATATACTTGAGGTAGCAGAAAAGGCAACGTGGCACTCTGCCTATCGCGTTGTTTCTTCTCCGTGCCACGTTGGCTAACGCGGAGGAGCTGCTCCGTGCCACTTTGCCCCTCTGGGAAGCTTTGTTCGGCCTCCTCCCGCGAAATCCTAACTTGGCACCCGTTCGGCCTTTCCCCGGGCCCTTTCCTCGTACGTATGGAACTCTAAAACTCTCAATCAACATACAAATAGGTCGACTAAACGTTAGAAATTTACGGGGTGTAACAATAACACGGGACAAGAAACCCCGAAAGGCTCCATGTCAACCCATGGCATAATCATAGCATATCACTTAGCTATAGAAACAACCAACAACATAAATAAGCAGAAGCTAACTGCAAGGGTCTAATAGAAACCATAAGTACAATTGTAACAACACTTTGATACAATGTTGAATCTATCTAAACAAGTCTGAAAGACTTCTACCAAACTAACGAGTTGCTAGGACAAGCCCCCAGCTAACTCCTAATATCTGAAAACTTAAACATAAAGAAAAATACAAACATAAATCACATCCTCGGGAGATGAGGACTCACAACTAGCAACTGAAGGGAATGAAGTGTATCTAACCACGAGGCTGAGTCTAGAGACCTGAATCTATATCATGAAATAATATAACACATAAAGGAGTGCAGTCACTACTTGGAATGTACTGAGTATGCAGGAAGCATAAATAAACTAAAACATGCAAGTATACAAGAAGGAAGTAAACTAGATACATCGACATGCAGCTACACTGGAATACAACAACCCTGGCCGAGGTACATATATATACCATTAAGCTTTTATTTGAAAACATTTGTCGAAGTATAATCAAATTGATGCATAAGGTTCATGTAATGTACATTTATTAAGAACTGAAGTTGTAACTAACATCATATAATGTACTAAATATCTGTAGATAATTAAATCTGAATTCGGCTTAACTTCTTTTAACTAAAATCTAAAATTTTCTGGAGCTGAGCTGAACTGATATCGGAGACTAAGGGAGACATTCTCGGCTATCGAGAGTCCCTGACTGACTGAGGGAAACATACTCTACTATGGAGCATCCCTGACTGACTAAGGGAAACATTCTCAGCTATGGAGAGTCCCTAACTGACTAAGGGAAACATTCTCTGCTATGGAGTGTCCCTGACTGATTAAAGGAAACATTCTCGTCTATGGAGAGTCCCTGACTAACTAAGGGAAAAATTCTTGGCTATGGAGAGTCCCTGACTGACTAAGGGAAATATTCTCGGCTATGGAGAGTCCCTGACTGACTAAGGGAAACATTCTCGTCTATGGAGAGTCCAGGTTAACTATAATATGGAGGTCATTGGTCTGACGTTATTCGTTTAGTCTAAGTCACTTTAGCTAATCAGAGACATGAGCATTCAACTGTTTACATCATACTAAATATCATTTAGAATTGATTAAGGCTACTTTCTACTAACAACAAGCCCAATGGTCTAAAGGATCATTCTCATGCTTTGTCATCATAATTCATATCATCATGGTGCCAATTCATCATTTAACCCACACACTTTACATTCATGAAACACCTATCATACTTTGCATACATCCACAACATTCAAATCCTGAGTTCATAACATATGAAGTATATCTCCGATTCTTGTAGGATCCATAGGTTAATTCATATTTTACATGTATACATTGATTCATATATTCTAGATTTACGGAAAGCCCATGCATATACTCATACCTTGAACACGTACAATGAGATCATGGTGGAAGCGTATGAATATTCATAAAAACCACATTTTGATATTTACTCTAAATCACGATGAAAATTCGATAATCATTCCATCACCATAGGTTCAACACATACCCAATACATTTAGGGGCCGTTTGGTTACTGGATAACAACAAAGTTATCCAGGTATAAAATACTGCATAACTTTTACCATGTTTGGTAGTATTTTCTTCTCATGTAAAAAATTCCACACAAATAATACTATGGTTGGTTAGCAAATTAGAATCCCACATAATTAATACATGTATAATTTATGAGTCAATTTATGTATTATTTTATGCAGGGTAGAAGATGGAATAACTTATACCTGGATAACTAATACATGAATAAAAAGTTTAAATGAAAAATTTACCCTTGTCAATATTCTAATTAAATACTTCATTTTTCTAAATAAAACAATCAGATTTTCTTTACCCATTTTCTAGATCTAAGAATGGTGGTTCATCTTCTCAAAAACATTAGACTATAAAAACGATTTCAATCCACTATGCTTTCTTTGAGTAATCACCATTTCATTGCATCAATTTTGTCAATCGAGAATCAAGTACTCCTAATGTAATTTCTTCAACTTGTGCACCTATCACGGAAGAAATAACTTCACCAAAGAACAAAATGGAGAAAAAACTATCAAAGATTAACTGCTGAAAATCAATGGAGGGAGACTAGAATGTACTGAATTCAGGAAAGTGAGAAAAGAAGAAGAAGAAGAAGAAGAAGAAGAAGAAGAAGAAGACGAAGAAGAAGAAGAAGAAATGGGTACTTTAACCAATATACTGAACTTACGAAACTGAGTAAAAAATAAGAAGAGGAAATGGATACTTTAACCAATGTACTGAATTCAAGAAAGAAAAGAAGAAGAAGAAGAAGAAGAAATGGGTATTTCTCCAATATTGTGATTGAATAAATGAGATTGAGAAGAGATTATCTTATAACTACAAAATGAGTTCTTGAATCTTGAAATCAAGTAATATAAGAGAGGCAGTTGCAACTTAATAATGTGATATTATCTCTGTTTGATGTGCTAGATTTATTAATTTAACAATGAATTATAGATTGTCAACATCCAAATAAATAATATATGTATAACTAAATTCAACATAACTAAACCCTGCATAACTAATACCTGCATAACTACTGCCTACATAACTAATACACCTGCATAACTCTAACAAGTAACCAAACGGCCCCTTACATCGTAATCATAGTGAAATTATGCACATACTCCACATTGATCAAAGCCCATAAGTTCTAATTGTGTTCCAACATATACAATGCGACATATGTTCTAGATTTTCGGAACCCATGTGATTTACATATACTTTAAACAAAGATATAACTTCATGATAAGAGCATATGATTTATCTATGAAATCCCATTTGAAATTCTAGACTAATTCGTGGTGAAAATTCCTTAATCATGCTAATCCCAAATCAATTACATTATTCGAGATTTTGAAAGTAATTTTATAAGCATACATGACTATCCATCATAATGGGTCTTAGAATTCATAGGAGACATATGAGAATTTATCCATAAATCGAACCCTGGATCATGCTTTCTAGAAAATCAAGGAAGTTGGATTTTAGTATTAAAATTTGGAACACAAGGATGGAAGGAGATCCTTATTGAAGTTCCACATACTTGGGTTAATGATCCCTTGCCTTGTCTTGAAGATCCAAGAGGAATTGAGAAGTTGGAGGTCATGAACCCTAGCTCCTTCTTGAGAGAAATTCCGATCTAAGCATGTTGCAGAGAGTAAGAATTTAGGCTAGGGTAATCTCTTTAATCTAACCTTAAGGAAGTCCAAAACGTCATAATTTAGGAGTTAGAAGCATAGGAGTTTACCAAAGTGCCCCAAAACTAACGAAATAAAACATGTAACTGGCAATTACCACGACCAACAGTACGGTTCGTAGATTGCTTGTACGACTCGTACTGAGAGTCGTACTATGTCTGCTGCAGCTTCACTAAATCACTCATAACTTTTTACCCTAAACTCCAACTTACACAAGGTCAGATGCGTTGGAAAGAAGCCACAAAGGGCTTCAATTTGATATGCTGAATCACCCAAAACCATTTTGTAAAAAGAGAGATATGGTCAGTTGAAGTTGACACTTATACGAACTAATACGGAAAACTCAATCGGTAAGAAGGCCCTCAACTCAACTTCATGCTAGAGGTTCCTTATGACCTTAACTTGAATATAATGCACTGTTTACACTCAATAATTGATCATAAAACCTTTTTTCCATAAATTCATTGGGTTCAGGTCTATCCACATACCTAGAAGAGTTTCGAACTTAGCCTCAAAGTCCGAGGCATTACAATATCTCCACCCACGACTGAAACAACAATTCATACCATCATATTACGACTCTTACCACAAGTTGTAACACCAACCTATGACTCGTGGTTTCCTCCCATGACTAATGATCCTTTTTTCTCCAACTTTCTTGAATATTTTCATGACTCGTACCACGACCCGTAACTCCATCTTGCGAGTCGTACTATTACCCGTACAATAATTCACATGATAACCCCAAAGACCTTCTACGACTACTGGCCACGGGTCGTACAAACATACTATGGCTCGTGGTGTGGACTTGTGGCTAGGAAACAACTTATTTGATCTGGACCATGGGTCTTCCTACGACTCGTACTACCAATCTACGGCTTGTATATTGAGTCGTACTGAGGCAATGTTGTAGATTTTTCTGCTGAGCACATTCCAAATCCTAATTTTTAATCTTGGGAACTTTTGGGGTGTTACATCTATCCATCCTCCGATGTCACCGACATAACCTATGCCCCAGCCATGGTGGCGACCTGTATCCTGAGCAGTGTGCAAGTAAATGTGGGGGCACATATATTCGAGGAGTAGAGGTAGTTCTCAACTTGGAGTGTCACTGGCTTGCCTGTCCCTTCTCTTATTACCCTACTTTGCAAATGGACCAGGGTGCACCGAGAGGCTGGGATGTCATAGTGGCTTGTGACATACCCTTTGATTCCCTGAGGGTGAAGGGAGCAGTAGGAAGGGGTATAAAAAAGAGGAAGACTTCTTCTGGCGACGGGGATGGTAAGGCTAGCACTTCCAGACTTGTGGGTCCTTTTAAGTGGATTAAGACAGAGTTGGTCGCTGTGGGAGTTGTTGGGAGGGTTGCCTAGACCTCCTTCAACTAGTAGGATATCCAGTACAACTATTGAGGATCTCGAGGGGGTATAGGGATCGATTGCCTACTTAGCCCATGCCCACGTTTAGCTCCAAGAGGACATGGAGAGAGAGAAGAGGAAGCGGCACTCCCGGGACAAACTCTTCATCCGCATGTGGAAGGGGATCAAGAAGATCCTAAAGACCCTTTCCCCCGTATATTCCACACCCCAAGTGGGCAGAGAGGACATCCCAGGGTTCTCCTTCCTCAGTAAGTTCGAGGATGAAATGGCCGGTGACTTCAGCAGAAGCAGCGACGAATCCTTTAGTTAGTCATGGTCGCAATGTACCTCCATCCCCTGCTCCCTTTAGATACTTAATTTGGGTTGCCCCCATTTAGGGCATGTAAGACAATTCTCATTCTTTTCCTTTTCTAGTTGTTGGATGTAGCTACTTACTTTCCTTTGGCGTATGGATACCCGTTTGGCATTCACAAACATTGGTTATGTTTTTGGCCCCTTTTTATTTATATTACATCATTGTTTTCCCCGTATTCGCATTGTTTGTTTTTATCATAGTTGACATATCTGTTGTTGCCTTCAAGGGGATTTTGGATTCTACCTGGCAACCATCTATTGCAGCGAATCCATAGCGGCAGTCCCTTCCTCACTATAGCGAGTCACACTGCATCGAAACTCGCTAAGCAAAACACTTATAGGGATTTTTGGTTCCTCCAGTCAACATAAGCCAATTCACCGTCACGAGCCTTCACCCACCAATTTATCTCATGAACCCTTAAAGTTCGTGTCACCAAATACAAATCAAGTCCGTCGAGATACCAATTGAAATCCTGCAGCTACCAATTGGGCTCAACCCAGAGCGAACAACACGATAGGAAAGAATAAAGTGAAGGACTTCCTAAATGTCTCATAGCTTCCCGAAGATTAGATGTGGACGTCTACACACCAATGCGCATAAGTCTACTCGACATTGCTCTTGTACTTATGATACCGGTAAATTAGAGACTCTGATACCAACTTACCACCACCCAAATAGGCAAATTGTGTGGGCACCTACATCGACTCTAGCTCAATAGGAGAACCCCTTCTTGAACAGATAAAATAAATTCAATACTCCTTAATTTACACAAACTAAAACATTTTTAAAATTACAATAAATCCTTTCTCAAGATCACGACTCCCCCAAAATCTAGTCTAGCTAAGTACAAGAGCTCTACTTGGAGTAGAGACAAAGAAAAATGACACAGCTTCACCTGTAGAGACAATGCGGAAGCTGATGTTGAGTGTTGCATCATCAACCATGATATGCCAATACCCTATAATAACCTACACCCAAAATGGTGTAGCAAGATAGTATTAGTACACTAAATGTACCGATAGGCATCATCAACTAACTACAATTAGTTCATGCAATAACATAAAATTAATATGCAATTAGTGAATCCATTTTTTTTAAACAACCACTCAACAATTTATCAAGTCAATATCTTATTCTTCGTTTACCCTAACTATTTAACATTACATCAATATTTCTCTACCCAGCTTAGCAACAAAGACTGGCTTGCATACTATTTAAGCCTCGCTGCAGCAGTAACTTGACCGTTGTTGCGGTCTCACCGCGGCAAAAATTCTACGGTTGTAGCAGTACTTCTTTGGGCAGTAACTCAACTTCGCTGGAAACCTTAGTTCTTTCAACACCTCATCAATTACACAATACCTAATGTCACACAAAACTATAGCAATCCATATTCAACTAAATATACATTTCACCACCTGTCATCTTATAAGAATTATTCATTCTCTTCCACTTTTCACGAACATTCTCACAATGAAGGTCAACCCAGCAACAACACATAAATCACATTTACCCGACAAATTTGAATACAACATTAACTCATTCCCAAACAAATTCATCAAAACAGCAACACTTAAAATATAAATAAGACATAATTACGCAGCAAATCATATGCACGTTGAACACATGGTAATTGGACCTGCCATCATTAGTTTTATCTCATCGGATGTCTGTAAACATATCGATGTAATACCAGTCACTAAACTTTATCACATAGTCGTATGATATCATAATATTCCTGTACTGATCTCTATCACCACCATACCATCGATAATGTGTCGGGCACATGCCTCCATCACATCACCATACAAACTCACACAACATATCACTGTACACACATGTCAAAGGGTCTTATGTTTGTCGTTCTGGTTATGACCTACGGGGGACTCTAGAAATCCATATACTGTACCGGCATGGTACCCGCTCCCACTCATCTGCTGAATGCTCACCTCGGAAACGAGCCACTCATATCATAACCCCTCGCCTAAATACTCCCCTCAGCAATAGCCACTCATCTCAAAGTACCAATGTGTATATATATATGCCTCTCAATCAATCACACTTTTGCACATTCGGATGCTCCCCTTGGACACGAGCCTCTCATAAATGCGCAAGGATGTATTACCCATCTATTCTCAACATAAATCATCATGATTGCAGTTAGTTACCATATGACATGAATTATCAATACACTTCGTTCCATCACTTCACTTGCAGTTCAGAGATAATATTCACAGCTCAATTAATTTAGAGTAGATTCACCAATATGAACAATTTATTGAAATCTTTAATCCAATCATTGCTCTAAGACCAATTAATTATGTTTCCAACTCACACAGATATACATTATTTTATATACAGATCAACCACTCATAACTGCACCTACCCTCTTCCTAATTAATTACTCATTAACCAAACCTTTCGTCATCTAACACAAAAATGAACATGCAAGAAATTTTCATTAACACACCATAATTATATCAGCTCATTCTAGATTTGGTTGCTCAACCATGCTACCCAGTTTCTCACCCATACCCGGTCTTTTCTTATATATGATTCATTTTAAGCTAGTTTATGTACATTACTAGCCTTACATTCCCATTCATAATAATTAAATTACAACCTAAAGCTCATATAAAAGCTAGTCCTGATCACCACTCCCTTTCTTATATTCGCACTATGACGATTATTCTACCAAGATTATATCATTAAGATTTCACTAGCAAGTTATTCCATCAAGAGCTACTACAGACACATGTCCTCAAAACATGTTATCCAGAACATCACCTCAAGGGTGTTTTATCAATAACATCACATCAAAAGTATAAAATAAAGAACATTATATCAAGAGTATTAAATCAATAATATTACATCAAGAGTATTAAATCAAGAATATTACATGAAGAGTATTAAATCAAGAACATTACATCAAGAGTATTAAATCAAAAACATTACATCAAGAGTGCATCCCTAATTTTAGTTATCAACCATATTTCACTCAATCAAATGCTCTCATACTTAGGATTAATCCTCCAATTTTAGTAGTTACGCCTATACAAATCTTCCTCTTGACATCAGGTTTATGATCCCTCTATATTTATCTACTGTACTTAAATAAGCACATATACGACTCACTAATTATAGTCTAACACAAGATAAGTCATAACCTACCTAGGCACCATGATAATGTCAAGAGAGTAGTAGGGCTCCATTTTCAAGCTTTGAATTCATGCTCTTTGAAGGACCCCACCAACAGGGTTGGTGAAGTTCTTCCCTTCCCTAGCCTCCCCTTACTTTTCTAAAGTAACTAGGACAGGTTTCATGTCACGCCCCACCTTGAGAGGCGTAACTGGCACCTCATGCCACACTGGACTCTAAGCTTGCCTAGCTGGAAATATACAGTTCTGGTGCATGCTAGCAACACATAATCAAGAAAATAACCAGTTATATCTCGATTATAAACACAGCCCTAAGCCGACAAGGCCTCTATACAACGCATGCATCAAATTAGCTAACCCAATAGTTGCAATAGCAATATCATCCTATGCGGGCCAACAAGACCACCATGCTCCTAACAATTAACATAACTAGGCCCCACGCAGCCAACAATGCATATCATATCACATATAGGCCCCACACGACCAATAATACAAAACTAACCAAAAACTATAGTTTGTAATCCCATAAGAGTAAAATAGTGGTCGGGATAGGCCCCCCTCCTATCCAAATACTATACAACAAAAGATAGTCAAACCTTAATGTCTGGAAACTCCAAAAGAAAGGTGTCACGCCCCGCCTTGGGGGGTAGGACTGGCACCTGGTGCCCTAGTAGGACCTGGACTGCTAACTGGTGAGCCTAAGCACATCTGGTTCCCGGCTAGCTCTATCTCAGATTTCTGGAAACAACGGGCTATATAACGGCTGTAAATACAGCCTCCGGCCGACTAGGCCTATAGCCACCTGTAAATAATTTCAGCTAACCAGAGACATACTATAGGGGAACCTATGCGGGCCGACAAGGCCACCATGTTGTCTAGTCATCTGTGACTCTACAAAAGAATACTGTATAACTACGTGACCGGCAAGGTCACCACTACTATCAGATAATGGCCCCACACGGCCAACACAATCAGAATGCTAAACAACTAACAAAACGCACGGCCTCACTAGACCGGCATAACTAACCCCAGGGAGATGTATATATACAATCTGCAAGCCTCTATGAGTACTGATAAAATGGTCTGGACAAGGCCCCGGCCTACCCATACTGTACAACAAAAGAAAATGAACTACACCTCTGAATATCAAGCTCCGGATGACAGGAGCTGATGACTCTATAAGCAAGCTGGAATCACGAGGATCGCCTCCTCGTCTATGAGTACCTGCAAGCAAGTAATGCAGCGCCCCAACGGGCGTCAGTACCATTGGTACCGAGTATACAAAGCAACTGAACACATCTAAATAATAACAACATAACTAGCAACTCTGAATAGCAGGAAATAACTGAATCTGTAAGAACTGATGTAAGCTGAATCAGAC
>JACEIK010004594.1:100978-114167 GCA_018107945.1 Datura stramonium | reverse complement strand
CGACGACTCGCTTGATTTACTTTGAGTCCTTTTTCAACTCTTTTCTCAAATCCAACTCTCATATACGAAACTATCAAAATGCATCATATCTACATAAATATACCCAAGAGTTTGCATATTTAAAAACTGTCGAAAGTGCCGTAAAATCATGACACATCATTTGCTTTATTGTGTTGATATTAAATTTGTAAAATCTCATTGTGGTGAATTATTATTATTGTATATCTTTAACTGTTGAAGAGGAATTGTTAGCATTATACCTCGTCATCACTTCTACAAAAGGTCAGTTATCAAAGTTTGTTGATTACATGTATTTCTCGTACTCACTCTTACTTGTTTTATCTTTTGCGTGCAGGGACTGAACATGTACTAATAGTACTTGAGTTGCTACGCGGTTCGATATTATTACAGCTAAAGTTCTGGGTGAGCTGTTTTCTCTTCGGCAACACTAAATTCTAGAGACTCATTATTTTATTATTGTCTTATTTCCTTTTAGACAATAGTTTTAGTTTTTATTTACTTGTTTGGTACTCATAGATGCTCTTGTACTAGTGTCACCAGGTTTTAGGGTTGGTTTTTTTTTTGACTCATTTATTCCGCACTTGTAAGAGTTAGTTACTTATTTTATATTATTTTTACATTATTTAAATTATTAATTGGTCAATGAAGAAATAGAGTTCGCTTATGAGGATGATGGGTGCCCTCACAGCTCAATAAAATTTTGGGTCGTGACAATTCGGCAAGAAAACAACGTACAAACGTGATACCGATAAGATTTCTATAGATTCGATTATAGAAATTTGTAATAAGAATCTAATGAATATCATGAGTCATTATCTACTATATCTAGATGAATATTAAAGGGAAAAAGTGCTTACAATCCAGTGTAACACCCCAAAGTTTTTCTAGACCAAACTCAAACTTAGCAGGAAGAACCATAAAATTTTATCTCAGGACGACTCAAATGACAAGTCATTGTCAGTACCAACAAACCGTTGTATGAGTCATTGCTCTACTTTGCAAGTTTTCTTTTGAGAACCAACGATATATGGAACGAGGGGTCGAAAGGAGTAACGAGTTATTCTGTTGCTCGTTGTTGCTCGGTACAGAAGCTTGACCCAACCTTCCCCCTAACCAACGAGTGGGACTAATGACTCGTGCTTCATTCTAACGAGTCATAGTTTCCACCCGTTGCTAGTACTAGTAACCCTCCAGGGAAGATCAGTGGTGATGATGGGAAATTACCATGACTCCTGGGTCCTACCAATGAGACGTTGGGTCATCCACTGCTAAGTGGTTCTAGTTATTATCCCAAACTCCTCCAGTGGCCACGAGAGATATCAACGACCCGTTGGTTCATCCAACGAGTCGTTGTCCCCTCCCGTTGCCAATTTCCAATAAGCTTAAAATTCAATCCTAGGACCAACAACTTGTCCTAATGAGTCATGGTGTCAATCAACGACTCGTTGAGTGACCCGTTGGATCCCGACAGACAGTTTTTTGGACTTCCTCTCAAGGATATTTTTATAACTCCTCACTTTTTAATCCTTAAACTACATCGTTTTGGCTACATTTAGGAGAGAATTAAAGAGGTTGATTGACTTAATCTCTCTCATCTTCTCTCAATTCTCGATTTTAGAACGTAGAAGTTCCAGGCAGACATCTCAGAGCTAAGCTACGGCTTTCAGTCTTCTTTCAGATTTCTCCAGATCTTTCTCAGGAATTCTACTCCAGGTATGTGAAAATTCAACAAGAGAATTGTTCTTCCCTTGTGTCCCAAAATCCTTTTAAGAATCTATATCAGTTCTAGCCCTGAAGATCAAAATTAGGGTTATCTTTCAGTCAGATAATGAATATTTCTTTTAGATTGTAGTTCTAATGAATTCTTGCAAGTCTTCACTACTTATTAATAATGTTGTTCTTCTCTTCATAAAATATTATTTTAGCCCTAGTTTCTATGAATACAGTAAATTGAGCCTTGCATAATTGTCTAGATATAAATGTTGCTTGACTCTGTTCTTGAACTTTCCATGTTATTACCATCATGTGAGTTAATAGTTAGTTTGAATGCTAGTTCATTCTCAGTCAATAATTAGCCTTTTCAGTATCTTTCAGCAAGTCAGTTGATCAGTTTGATGATAGTTAGTTCTTCGAGAGCTCAGTAATACTCCCTAGTTATCAGTTATTAGGTGGTTCTCTAGAAGGTTATGATACTTTCAAATAAGAAGCTCCGGCCAGTCTTAGAACCATCAGTTATCAGTTATCAGGTCGTTCTCTAAACGACTATGACGCTTCTAGATAAAACAGCTCTGGCCAGTCTTAGAACACTAGTTTCCAGTTATCAAGTCCTTTAGACTCTCAAGGTGCTTCCAGATAAGTACTCCTGACTTAAGTCTTGGGACATCAGTTTTGAGCTATTAGCCTAGCAGTCACAGTTAGGACTTTCAGTGGGAGTAGGACTTAGCACCAAGCGGACCGGGGTTCAGCGCATCCAGGTTTCTAGAACTACTTTTCCACCGTAGGTTTTAGCCCGAATGGGCAGTAGATGGTGATCACCTAATTCAACTACTATATCCTGGCAAGGTATAGTGGGCCTTCACCGATGGGGGGTATACATTGGACTCTATGTTTAGCTCACGTGGTTACGTGTCGATTATATTTACTCCCATAGTATCAGTACAGTACCTCTTGTCAGTACGACTCAGCTTCACTTTCAGTTCAGTTCAGTTATTCAGATTTCAGGATATTCTTATAACCGTCAGTCAGTACTTGTATTTACATTATTATAGTTATATCTTTAATACTCATCAGTTTATAGTTGGTCATTTCATGTCACCTCGACTCAGTTATGTATTCTTGGTATTCTTCTCATATCATGCATACTCAGTACATTCAAAGTACTGATGCATACTTTCATGTTGTATTGTATTATGATACATGTGCAAGTTCTCAGCTGCAGTAGCGTTAGTAGTTCCCCCGCAGACGATTTCGACAGCTCTAGTTTTGGTGAGTCCTCATTTTTCGAGGATGAGTTTTAGTTTATTTCAGTTCTTATTTTCCAGATTCTAGAGTTAGCTAGGGGCTTGTCCCAACAACTCGCCAGTTAGTAGTGGCTTTTAGACATAGTAGTGCTCAGTTTGTTTTGTCTATTTGTACAAATTACCAGTATTTTATCAAACATTCATTATTTCAGAAATCAGATTTTCAGTTATGTTTTCAGCTTTTGCTATGATTATTTAGTTTACCAGTGTGATGTTAAACCATGGTTTAACTTGGGGCCACTTGTGGCACCAAGTACCGAGTCGCTTCCGGGGTGCTGACTCGGATCGTGACAGCCAGATCCCATGAAATAGCCACCAAAATCACGACAACATAATGAAAACAAGAGCCACGTGATAGCTACAATTATCTAGCTTGGAAACAAACTTGGATCTTCAATTTCAAGCTTAAGATCACCAAAAAATGAAGAACGGTTATGGAGGAGAGTTTCCACCATCTTGGGTTCAAGAAAAATAATTTGGATAAGTCAAAATCGAGAAAGAGACTTAATATAGTCCTCTACCAACCTAGCCCCACTTTGACGTTCCGGTTTGTGCAGTCTTGCGAAAATACAAATATCTCTCTATTCAGAAGTTGTATTGGCAAATGGTTTAATGTGTTAGAAACTAGACTCATAGACCTCTAATTTGATAGGTAGTACTTAGTAGGCCCACTAACTCCTTTTAGATTGGGTTAAAAGCACCTAGACAACTGACCCAAATTTCAGAGAATTTAAGAAATTAATTTGCGACAACGTTTGCCGACTTTTGTTTTACAACTTGCTTGACATCGAATCTTACCATAGGATCATAGAGTGATTTGAATACCTCATGACACATCCTTCCTAACATATTAAGCACTCTTAGTCCTACCTTGAAAGTACGAATTTATTGCTAAATTATACTGGTGTTACAAATAAATTCCATTTCACTTTCTAAAAATCAGATTCTTATAAGAATGCCACTTGACTCACCATAACATAACACTTATTTCTTTAAGACTCGTTTCAACATTTTTTATAGATATACTTTGAAGCTCTAACAGAATATACGTCGAATACATGATATCCATTCAACTACCAAAAATAGATTTCTCACAACACAATGTTCTGACTTCTTCTTACGAAAACTCATAGTTCCATTTTTAGATTCATGCCAAAAGAGAATAAAGAAGCCTTAATATACCTTATTTTCTTCGATAATAACAACTAGCACATATGAACCTTTCCTTTATTAGGTTAATCCACAACTAAGTGCATAATGAAGCAAACATTAGTCACTAAACACAACGCAACCTTGAAAACAGTAGCTAAATATATTCAAAATAGAATGTGCGCATTGATGTCAATTTTATGGTGTATCACTACACCCTTCTTTCCCATTTCAATACGAACACACACAAACCAACTGCCCCCGAACATAAAGAACATATAAAATAGACCATACACAATAGCAACACATTGAACTTACAGATTTCTATCACTGTCCTGTGAGTTCTTACTAATAATATAACAAGATTTCTCCACCTAAATCTCCATAGGGGAAGGGCAAAATGGAAGCAACTCTTACCTTACTTGGTGGCTGTTTTTACTCCATTTTTTCTTATACTTCTTTAAGAGGTTAACTTTTCCTCATATCTAGTCCAAAAAAGAAGAAACGCACTCTTTAAAAATTGGAGAGAATTGGAGCTATAATTTGGTAGTAATGGACTGCCATATCGGTCCACTTTTACCACGTGATTTTCTTACTTTATGTAGAAGAATAGAACTAAAATTACAAGTTTCACTTCCTTGCACATGAAGAAAATTGAAATTTCAAGAACCCTAAAAGAAATAATAGGATAGTTGTTTGAGCTAAGAAAGGAGAGAGGAGAGAGCGTTGAAAATTTATGATTTTGTTTAAGTGTTAGAATGAGTATTTGATCACTATTTTGGTTCTTACAAGAGGCCCTTATGACCTCCCTTTTTGAATCTCTTTTGGACCCAAGTTTGGATCATATTGGATCAAGGTTTTCGTGCCAAGTTTGTCCTCCATTTTGGGCCTCTAGTTGGACAAATTGGTGGCTGCTTTTGTCCTTTATTTTGGGCCATAAATTGATCAAGTAGGTGATACACCCACTTAGCCCTTTTAAGCTCCTCAAAAGTTCAAGTAGGTGTTGCACATAAATGGCCTTAATTTATGTCCCTTTTAGGCCCAATTTGTTTTGGCGCTTCTTGGGTAGATTTGGGGTTATATTGGTGGGTCAACTTTAAGTTTCATTTGGACCTCCATTAGGTCCATTAATCTATGTAGATGTTGCACCTATTTAGCCTTTTTAACTTGATCCATTTAGTTTAAGTAGGTGATGCACCTAGCTGTTACCTATTAGCTTAAATAAGTTAAACAAACACCTCATTTATTTTATTCAATTCTCAAACCTTCATCCTTATATTTTAACTTAACACTTATACACGTTTGACCATTTTAAACTCTAAGCTCAAATATCACGAATTTAAATACTTTTGTCGATATAACTTAATTGCGTATGTATTTGAAAAGTAGAAGTGTTACAAAATGCACACAAAGGTACTTGGCATATGATTTCCAAAAATCAGCAATAGTAAACCTTTTCTTCTATAGCCACTTGATAAAAAAAAAGAAGTAAATGGATATCTCACCAGTGCGGTCCCAAGTCCAACATCTAAGCAATATATAAAAATGTCATCAGAAGCAAAAACATCAATAAAAAATATTATTATTATATTTTAAAAAAGAAGAACATTAGTATCTAATTTCTAATTTTAAATATTCCTTATTATAGGCGCACTACAATTGCTCAAAATTCAAAAAGTACTGGCCTTGTGGGGTTTTTTTCTGCGACGTTTTATGGGGAAATCGCTTCCTTCGCCAAATAGAATCCAAGATTTGACCAGAATAATCAGCTCCAACAGAATCCCCCGCCCGACCCAAGTCAAACCCGCATCCAGAATTAGGTCAGTTCCATCCCCGGTGACCGCAAAGTCCAGGGCGGTGGTCGACGGCGAATCATCGGAGCGGCGGCTGAAGCTGAAGAAGAACATGGAAGAAGCAAGCTCTAACTCCAATTCCAATACTTCTTCGTCGAACCAGCGGCGGTTACCCCTTTCCGACGTGGTGGCTGACTGTGTCAAGCGGTGGTTCCAGGATACACTCAAGGAGGCTAAAGCCGGTGACTCTAACATGCAGGTCCTTGTTGGTCAGATGTATTTTAGTGGCTATGGTATATCCAGAGATGCACAGAAGGTGTTTGATTTTTGCTTCCTATGATCTTCTTCCATTTATTCTTCGTCTTAGTTTACTCATACTTGTTCATAGTTTGCTAAGAATCTAGAACTTGGTGATTTATAGATAACCTAGTGTAGATATTCATGTTTTCTATTGACAAGATATGAACAGAGAAAACAACCCCCATAAAATGTATTGTTGAAAGAGCACAGTCTGAACTTAGAACTGCTCTTACACTTGAAGTTTTGACACTCTTTTACCCCTTTATCTAATGCTGAATCCACCACCTATTATTCTTTGTAAGAAGAGCTTCTTGGATTTGAAAAAGAAAAAAACAAATTCGTTGAGCATTACATGTTTTTTATTTTGTCAGAAGAGTCCTCAGAATATTTTGGTCTTACATTAGTTTCATTAACAAGGGTGAAAATGGGATAAACGGCCGACAGCAAATGTTTATCATTGTCAAGCACACGAAATATCTTCAATTTGAAATTCTAGCTCCTGTATACGTCTTATAATACTAGAAGAAACCCATAATTAGGAGAATGTGTCCATCATGTGAGGATAACAATCCAATTGAACTTGAACTCTTTAATAATTGAAGAAATGGAGAAGAAAAATTAGTATGTGTCAGCATAATTTAAGTGCTTAGTTTATTCTTAAACAAGATACACATAATTATGAGGATGTACCATCATGTACATGCTTACGTATCTTCTCTGTAACACAAGAAGTGGAAAACCATAGTGTGCCCGCTCAACTTCATGTAAATATTTACTAAAAGGTGCTCAGAATTTTCAAAGGCAGTCAAAAGAAACTAGCTCCACTTTTTCCTCTACCCAGAAGTAGAGTTTTAAGTTCGTTTGAAACATCAACATTTTTTTTTGTTTTCTATCTCTATTTGCTGTCTGAGGATGTGGGAAATGCTTTTACTGATTGATCATTTTGGGTACAGGGAAGAGCTTGGATTAGCCGAGCTTCAAAGAGTCGGTCATCAGCATGGAAAGTGAGTGATAAACGCCCAGGTATGTTGACTTTCTGTTTACTGATTATTTGGTCTGCTGTTATTGTGTGGTGTTCATCTTTTCTTCTTTTTAGGCTATAATGCCAGTGATTCTGATTCTGATGATATTGAGGGGGACGCAAAGCAAAATTGAAGCTCTTTTCATGGGTAAAACAAGCTATGGCATAGTAAGCTCCATTGCATTCATTTCAACTATAAAAAGAGGGTCCATTGAATTCTTTTCTTCCACTCTTGTTATGCAATGTCTTGTTCTATTTCTGCTCTAAGTTGTTTGAAAATTGTTGCACTTGCTAGGATATTAAACTCTGGATGTATTAGTGTATGACAATGCCACTCTCTCTAGATTATTTGATATCTTCTTTAGCAGCAAGTGTTACTATGACATTATAAATCTGCTAAAGAACATAGATTTGAGTTGTTTTATCTTTCGTACAAAATTTTATCTCTATGACTCGAGAATTTTTACAGCGTACAAGGGGTTGGTGTATGTTAGTTTTTGGGGGTGTATATCAAGATGTTTTATTAATATTGTATTAAGATGGTGTCAAATTACATGAATTGTAAATACATCAAAACTTTATTATGGGAATTTTCTTTGCACCAAAAGTATAAATGGAGGAGAGAATAACTTTTATCCCTCCTTATGTGCTCTTCCATATCTTCAAAATTCTGTTGTTTCTTATTTCTTGTGGGATCAACCAAAAATGCAAAAAGTAGCTACATTCCACTCTTTCTTTCTGGGGTTCAACTTTCTTGTCCATCTTGCGACAGCTTTTGCCACTGCCGTAGGTTATACCTCTAACGAATTGAATATTGAATAAGTTCCATTGTAGAATTGCAATGTAGCATCTGATGATCCTCCCCTTACTTTTTACATAAGCAACACCGACTACTAAGCAATTTCAACCCCATGAATTGTTTTTTTTTCATAATGGTAATGTTGTATTCCTCAGCTGGAGACCCCATATTGTTCTAGAAGAACTAAATACAAAAGAGAAGTTACAGTGAACCTAAAAAGACCATTATCTGTTCTACTTCATCAATACAAACCTCTTTACACCAAAAATATAAGGGTATAATACATTTTCTTTTAATTTTTTGAATGGAATTAAACTTATTCTCAAAACAGCTCCATTCCTCTCTGTCCACCATATGCAAGCTAGGACTATTCTCCCCTACTTTTTTTTGACTCTTGCTTCCACCTCTCCTAATCCAGCAACTTAGCATATCTTTAACATGCTTTGGCATTGACCATTTGTTTTCGAGACTTAAGAATAGGGACCAAATTTGTGCATTTATCTTGTTGTTAGAAACAAATGGCTATTAGTTTCTTCTGCTTAATTACATAATAAGCATCTAGATAGTATTTGGAACCCTCTTCTTCTTGGCCACTAGCCAAGAAGAGAATTTAACCTTAGTTGGTGCCAAACTTTTCCAGATCTGCTCCCATTAGAGCCGTCAATATGGGCTAGGCCCGATGCACCATTCCAACTCAACCCGTAATTTGATAAGGTTGAGCTGTGATTTTTGAAGCCCATTTAACAACGAGGCTTTTTGTCCTACTTGAGTAAGCCTGCTGATGCGTGAGGCTTGAGCGGAGTGGATCGGGCGGCCCATGGGCCAATTAAAAAGTAAAATAGAGTTCTAAAAATAACCAAAGGACTTCAAACTTAAAGTCTACTTAAACCATCATTTTAGTAGGTGGAATATTGTCATTTGTTTTTGCGTTTTATTATGATCTATTGGAACAAAACTATGTTAATATTTCTATTTAGCTAGTTGTATTGTAACTCATTGATTGTTTAATTTGCTTATAGATCTCCTATTTAATTCGAGCGGTATCATGTTAAAAGTTATTCAGTTTCACAGAAATTTTATGTCCAATAAGATTATTTTCTTGTACGGTTGTACCATTTCAGATTGAAGTTATATAACCAAATCTTTACTTGAACCCAACTTAATGACTATTAGTAGGATTATTTTGTTGGTGTATTTGAGACTTAATTAGCAATTTTAAATTAGAATTTGAAAATATATATATTCTAAAATGAGCTGGCCTGGTGCGGCCCGCAGCTCATGTAGTGATGAGTTGGGCTTGCTTTTTTGATGGGCCAGTCCAGCTTGGCCCGTCAAATTTCAAAGCCCGCGTGCGCTTGCCCGAATGGGCTGGATTAGCCCATATTGACAGCTCTAGCTTTCATGGTCCTATCCCACATTTTAGCTGTTCCCTTGCTTCTTTTTTGTAGTGTGTTCACTGGTAATTTACCAGTATTAGCATGTTTCCATAGGATTGTATCAAGTGGTGGAGTAGGGCATTTAAAGCTGACGATTTCTTGTAAGAGTTGATCCGATCTATCCACTTTCCAATCATATCCAAATATCTACTCAACTATCTACTGAAGTAGATGATTCATCCATGATTGGACCAATTATCAACCATCATAGCTCCTACAGTGCCAGGATTGATGCAAAAAGAGAATAGTGGTAGAATTGGTAGAGCAGGAGAGATATAACAAGAGAAAAGCTTCCCCTATCTCGCATGATAGATCGCCACCTACACAAGCAAATTGTTGATAAAACTCCAAAATGACATTTTCTTTTGGATAGGAGTTCTTCAATTCCATTTGTCCATTCCCTGTATTTTCCCAAAAAAGAATTTTGTTTCTGCCCACTTTATAAGTGACATTCTTTGGGAATTTGGTACACAAGACCCTTGTTGATCTCCAAACTGAGACTCCTTAAGTGTTAATGACAATATTGGTGTACCCATGGCCTGTTCTGTCCATACTTGTTTTGAATGACCTCTTTCTATAATGTTTGATGTTGTCCCTCATATCTCCATAGCCATTTGATCATCAAGCATTGAATTTTCAGGTTTATTATACAAAGACCACCTGCTATCTTGTTAAGCTGAGCAACTTTCCGGTATACTAAGTGAAATCCTTATCCTCCTTATTTCCTATCCATAAGAAGCCCCTTTTCAATTTATCTCTTCTTCACCACTTTAGATAATATGGGAAATAAGGATATAACATAAGTTGGCAAGGAATCTAACAACATTTGTCAAAATTAGTCTGCCCCCTAGTGACAAATATTGAGCTTCCACTTTTTGAAAATAATATTTGAGCTTCCACTTAGCTAGCTTTTTCGTTGTCTTTTCAACTATCCTATCCCATATTTCTAGATCTTTGTGTTTGTTGCCCGAGGGCATGCCAAGTGAACTGTTTGCAGCTGATCTGCTGCATGCCAGGATGCTGGCCAGCCTCAGCGTTTGTGCCACTTCCTTGATCGGGAATAGGCTGCTTTTCCTCCACTTCACACAGTCGAGAAACTACTTCAAATGTTACCAGAATCACCCTGATGGAGCTAATTTGTTCTGCTTTGGCTTCACAAAAATTACAATAGCAGATGATAGATTTCCAAATCCTCACTTTACATGCTAAGCTTGAAACCTTTCAACCACCTATTTTGAACAACTACCCTCATTATACTATTAAATCCTTCCATGGCTATTAAAGAGGGGGTCACCATGCCTAAGACCCCTTTCAGAAGGAAAAAAAAACCAAAAGGTTCTCCCTTCACCAGAATTGAGAACCTAATAGTTTTGATACAAAAACCTATCTATTTCAGCCACTTATATCCAAATTCCATTTGCCTGAGTATATTAAGGAGGAATTTCAGCTGATTCAACAACAACCATTTTCTCTGGGGAACTTTCGTATGAGTTTGTTCTTTCTACACTTTACCATTGGTTATTCCCAAATATTGTCACTGTTGTTTCTTCAGGAAAAAAAGTATTCCAGTTAACATGTTTATAGGCCCCCTCTATATCCAACTTGCACATGATGCTGGGAGCTTCTCCTTTCACTTTGGAATCCACACGTTATTGGCTATAAGAGCAACATCCATGGTTTGCCTCCTCTTTATGAATGTCATTTTGTGTTTGTTTACCAATTTTCTCACTACCTTTTTCATTCTTTTAGCTAAAATTGACAATAATTTAGTAAATTCCATTGATAAGACTTATGGGTCTAAAGTCTTCATAATGTCCTTTAATACATCCCAAAAAATCAATAGAAACACATTGGTCCATTAGGTCCTGGTGTTTTGTCACTTGCACATAATTTGATACATTCAAGAACTTCTTCATCTTCAAACTATCTTCGTAACCATTTTTGTTTCTCTCTGTGTATACCTTTGATCCCTTGGAGATTAAAGTCTGGCCTCCAAGTCTTGGTTCCCTTGTAAAGAGTGATAATAGTTCTAAATTTTCAGCTTTATAGAATGTGGATCAGAGGTGGTAACCCCATCACCATTTGAAGTGTCAATAGAGTAAAATCTCTTGTGCGTTGTAGCAATTATGTGAAAATATTTGGTATGCCTATCCCCACATTTTAACCAGACCACTGGCTTCATGCTATTTCCTCATTCTTTGTTACCTCAAACTCTACAGCCAAATAAGCTTTCTAAAGAAGCTCATCATCAATGATCTCTACTCCAAGTTGCTTTTTAGACTAGAGAGTTGATTGAGAATGTTCTCTCTTCTGTCTCCAATTCAATTCTTCTTANCTTTTTTTTTTTTTTTTAAATTTAAATTTCCCTTTGAGCAGCTTCAACTTTGAGGCAAAAATAAAAGCAGGGGTACCATTTCTGCACTTTATCCTTTGAATCCCTTTGCACTAATCCACCATTGTTCAAAATTTGATGTAGGATTCTTACGGAATAGGGCTATGACCTGATCCTATTTTTGTGAGAAATGATTGTTTGATCTGATGAAATTGCTCCTCCCATTGAGAAAAGAAAAGGAAACTGTCAATCCTAGAAACACTTCTATGAATGTAAGTCCTCCTCTATGTGTGTGACCCTCCAAATAAAGGAGGGTCAAAAAGTTATCATTAATCCATTATGAGAATTCAGCCATAGCTTCTGAAATCCTTTGGCGCTGTTTCATCATCAGTGTCTTGGATAACATTAAAGTCACCACAAATGACCCATGGTCCTTCGCACAAACTTCATGCAGCTGACAACTCCCACCAAAGCTCCCTCCTTTCAGTTTTGTTGCATTCAACATAAATTGCACTCAGATACCAAGTTAGATCTTGGTTAATGCTTACATCACTACTATCCCTCTACTCCTGCTTATGACCTCCAAATGCACCCCCCTTAGCCATCTATTATGCTACAACTGTTGGAATAATTTTGACTCAGTTTTTGCCAATTTTGTTTCAGCAAGAACACATATATATCAGCCCCTCATCGTAGCCACAAATTTCTGTTAACTCCTTTTGATTCAAACCGTTCACATTCCATGAGAATATTTTGATCTTCATTGATTACAAGTGGGTGTGATCCTCTCTCTGATCCTGGGTCCCCATCTTTGAACTTCATATCAAAAACTAGGATTCTGACCTTGTTGTCTGCACTTGTGATCCTAGACTTTTGTCTAGACCTGAAGTCAAGACCCTTTTTTCTGATCTATTTTCAAGAAAAGACCATATGCAATCTTTTTACATCCTCCAAAAGAAGCACTGAATTGTTGGCTTAATTTGTTGACACTAGAGTGCACCCATAAATTATTTGCAATTAAGATAGCACCAAGTTAGCTCCCAATATAAAGAAAGCCACTTCCTTAGGTGTATTAGCCCGTTTTTGTTTGCACTTGACCTTAGGTCTTAATTTTAATCATTTAGATTTTAACTATTAAGTGCGTTCTTTTTAATGTTACAACCACTTAATGGGTCTTAATAGGTTTGAATGATTAAGATCTGTAATAGATTAATATCGATGTCTATTCAAAGATATCTATAGAGATGGTAGTTCACCAATTCCATCCATTCACCGCTACCGCCACCCCCATCATGATCAACTACTGCTGTCCCCACAC
>JACEIK010004594.1:0-99223 GCA_018107945.1 Datura stramonium | reverse complement strand
TTTTTAGTTTGCCACATGTCGCATCATGATTCGCTCTTTTTTTCAGTAATGGTGTTTGAAGGTCACGCACTTTATATTTTTGAGGAATTGTCCGTGAAGCGTTTAATAGACATACTTTGAGTATACATTAGGTGCAATAGGTAACACTTCTAGTTGAGGTGTCTAAATGAAAATTTTTGACAAGTTTAAGGGGCCGCATATGTGTTTGGCCAATTATAAATGTTAAATCCTTGTACCATACAATTCATGCATTATTATTCCTTGCGTTGCAATCATCCGTTACTAATTCCTAAATTACAATCCTTTCATTACTAATCCCTGCATAACTTGTCTCTAAACCAAACGACCCCTAAGTTTTTTGGAAGAAATCTGTCAATGCCTCCTATTGTGAGTCATGAATAAATCTCTGTATGAGATGTCCCATGATATTTGATGTCCATCTCTTCCTATTAGTCAGCTGGCATGCTTAGTAGTCTTGAAAGAGAATAAAGTGGGAAACTTTTCTATAAGGTCATTCACCATGCCGAATGTCCAACCAAAAATTCATATAGTTGTTTTTATCCTCCTAAAGCCGAATGAACTTTCTTTCTTTCCTTTTATGATTCCTTTCTACAAGCATTTTCCATGTGTAATATGAGAGCCAGTTGTTATCTACATCCGTACTTTGCCGGAAGCAGAACAACATTCCTCCACATGACATGTTCCTTGCAGCAAATCTCTGTAGCAATTTTCTCATTACAGTTTGGTCTAATGTATGTGCTTTACAAATGCCCATTCTCCTGTTTTAATTGAGGCCATGATCTGATTTCATCCTACAAGTGCTATCTCCAATCTCCATTAGCTCCACTCTAGAAAATGTCGTTTAGTTTTTCAGTCCTCATGCTAATCGATGCTAGAATTGTGGACATTGACCTGAAGAATGTGGGGTTACTTGAAAGTGCCGCCTTTAGAAGAATTATTTGTCGCCCTCAAACAAGGAATGTGTGTTCCATCCTTCCAACCTCATTTTGATAATCTGTATTACTGGTAGTCTTAATTCAGTGTTCTTAAATATTTCCTTCTAGAGATAGGCACATATATATGTAGCAGGAATGTTAGCCAACTTACACCACAAGCTCATGTTGATTCTGGAGTGCTTTTTACTTCTCCAATCAGTAATAATTCTGCATTTTCCATGTTTACATGTAGTCCAGATACAACTTTAAACCACATCATATTCTGCATGAGAATCATACCTGTCTTATCTGTGCTTTGGAAGATGAACACAATGACTGCTATTGACGACTGAAATAGAGATGTCTTTTCGTTCTTCCGCTGTTTACCTCACTACCGCTCAAGAAACCTCTAGCCATGGATTGTTCCACCTATCTACCGACGATGACAATAGGTCTAATACATCTACTTAAATCAATTAATAAATCCGTATTTCAGTTGCTAATTAGTTGGAGCCGGCTATGACTCATCTATATACATCTATGTTAATTTCAACTGAATAAGTTGTCTTTAAGGCAGTTTGGGTTCTCTAAAATTAGAATTCTCTGAATCTAACACTTGTCCCTACTCAGACATACAAGGTTGAACCAGAATAAAAAGATTCTTGGCAGACATATGGTCGAATGCAAAACTAGAAAATCTCATTCTGGATATTCAATGATATTCTCGCCTCTTCTATTTTTCTCCAAGTCCTTTCTGAAAAGGATGTATAATCAGAAATTCCAATTCAATGGTCGTAGACCTTTTTGATGTTAATTGGTAATGCTGTTGTATCACATCTCAGCATAGAGCCTGTTGTCTCATTAGCAAGCATACTTGCATCCAGAGTTTCTCTCCTTCACAAAAGAGCATTTGATTGCTAGATGTGAGCTTATATCCATCACCTACCTCAATTTACCGACAACACCTTTGCCACAATCTTCTACATCCCTACCAGATTCTAAGTTGAATATCTTTAATATACACTGCCCCTCCTCTCCCTGGAATCACGATTATATACGAGTAACTAAAGCTTCTTTCTCACCAAAGGTGCCAGCTTTTGATAGATTCTTTTATGTGGAATAGTACCTTATGAGAGTGTTAGATTCAAGATGAAAAAAGATCTAATCGTCCTCACTCTATCTAATTCGGCGAAGAACTCTGACGATCTCGGGAAAACCACTATCTTTCAAGGTCAACACACAGAACAACTACAACATAGGTAGCAGAACAATTAAAACAAGAGCATCCTCTCAGTCATTATCTAATGGATCTTTCTATTCTAATACTCTTTCTGAGAGTAAACAATATTTATCAAATCTGTTCTTATCTTATGGAGTGCTATGGTATCAAATGATGAAGATATTGTTGAGAAAAAATGGATCTTCTGGAGGAATGAAAATAGGATTCATGTAAAAAGATTTCCCATTCCGTAGTTGGAAAGATATGTGGCCATGAAAGAGGGATTAAGGATCCACATTGGTGGAAGTGATCCTTGCATTTCATTGCATCATTGTTTACCTCTTCCCAATCATGTCTGGAAAATGTATAAGCGAGACCATTTGGTCAAACTGCTTTATCACCCAAGCAACTCCCTACAGCATGTTAGACGTAGTTATCAAAACTTAAAAGATTTTTCAAGCTCCTCTTCATGGCTAATACTCTGCAATTCAACACCACCATTCCTAGCCTCAACACTTCCTTTTCCTTATATAGTGTCTGTAAATATTGTAGAAATTTTCCCCCAACTTGATTATCCTCATGAACACCTGTCCATTTGTTTAAATTTGTATATTTTCAAGGAAGATATATCTTTTATGAGCACTAGGTGTGCGAGAGAAGAACTTGATATTGTTATTTCCCTTTTTCAACCAATTTACGTTGGAACTGTTTCGAGCAACATCTTTCCTAGGCTGTCTTGATCTCCTTTAGCAGGGTCTTGTCATCATTAGTATTCTCATCATTCTTGTCTTTCATCTTCAGATTGTTTCCATTGAAAAAATTTTCTATGTTCGTCCTTCCTTTGCAAACAACTTTATACAACTTAAACAGATCTGCCCTTAATGCTCTTAGCTTCTTGAAGCTCGCTACTCTTTCAACAGAATAGCTATTTGTTTATTCTTTAACCATCATTTTGAAGTTTTGCTTCTGTAATGATGTATTTTGCAGATCTGAAATATGAAAGGCCTCTGTGTATCTTCATGTTGTTTAATAAATATGGCCAAATCTCAGATATTGGTTTAGGCAATTCAAGAAGCTTCCTATTCATTCATGTAGATATAGGAATTTCTCATCCCGCTTGGTGGTATCAAAAGTCTTTCTATTTAAGAAACTCTCTTCCCGTGCACCCAGAGACTTTTTTGAACAGGCTATTCACCCACATAAACTTGTAAAGGCATATTAATTATTCTAATAGAAAATTAATCTTAGAAATCGTCGTGACCAGCCTATCTATATACATGTATATATATATATATTTTTAATTTTATTTGTAATTGGCTATATATATATTTTTTAATTTTATTTGTATGGCGGTATCCAAGTAAATTTGCTCACACCTCGACTATTTTACCATGCACCAGCTATCTCCTAATAGCACAGTTACTAGGTGGCAATGCTCACCAAAGCTTAAATAGATGAGAAGAATTCACTAGTGTTTTCTACCACTTTGGGATTTGATACTTGGTCTCCAATGACTTCCATTCTACATTATTTACTTCTTGGCAACACTCTTAAGTGCCCTCACTACAAATTTTATTTGAGTGCAGTTGTTTGTCACCTAATATAATCACATTAAATTCTGCAATGCCTATTTAATAACAATCATATTAGGGGTTCAAGAATTGAATATAGAAGATTATAGAACATATGGAAGCCAAAACAAGAATTTAAATAACATGAAATAAAGACAGAAAAATATTCAAGAACAAGTTGAAGAATTTCAAGATAAGATCCTAAGAACCCTAAGTCTAACCTAGTAACAACAATTAGTTAATGAAACTTTAATTACTCTTACTAGAGAAACAAATTAAGAACTTAGTTTAGTAAATAACTTTTAGAAACAGATTCTCTGCCTCTGAGGTAGGGGTATGGTTCATGTACACTCTATCCTCCCCAAATCCCATTTTATTGGACTACACCAGTGTTTTGAGAAGCAAAAAGAAGCGATGAGGGCTCACTTCACCGAAGCAAAGCGCACACTTTTTTCAACTAAAGCGCAATTTAATATAAAAATAAAAATACTAAATATGCATAGATAAATAATAAAGAACTCAATAGAAATAACGCATTAAGCAAATCTTTCAATTCTTAAATTAAAAAGTAAAAATAAATATTAGAACTAGATAGTCAATAATCCTCATTAGTCATTCAAAATCACAAAGGGAGCAACATCCTATTTTTAAACAAGATCTCCAAATACTTGAAATGTCATCATGTTATTGTATTGGTCATCATCTTTTTCATTATCGGAGGCTTCATCAACTAGGGTTCTACCACTTGAACTTGTACCTACACTTTCCGTGCTCCTGAAAGTACTCCGCCTAAAACCATAAATGTTCTCCTCAACACCACTTGCCATAGCAACATGACCATAAGTGAGATCTTCTCCTTCGTATACTTCTTCATCTTCATGATTTTGGGGGGCTCCAGTCAACCATTCATTTGCATCATCGATGTAATCCAACAAAATTGGATTAGTGGTGTTGCGAGCATTGTAACGACGCACCAAAGTTCTATTATATTTAACGAATTAAGATGTTTTAGCTCAAGCCTATTCCTCTTTTTAGTATGAATCTGCACATAAGTTGTAGAAAGTAATGAATAGGAGTACTTAGGACAATTGAGATACTATTTAATTTAGTAATAATGTACTATAGCTTCTCACATGTTCATACACGCTCAAATTTCTCTCGCAACCGGATGAGCTACAAGTTAAACTTTGAACTCTAACAACAAATTGTTGCAAGTTTGGGACGTTATGACCATATTGCAACCACCATTCAACTGTAGAATAATTATTTTAAAAGTTAATAACTTAAAAGTTAGCTTTAAACACAATTAAAAGTTAAAATGCTCACCTGGTGACCTTAAGGTTCTGGCTCTATGGGCTGATTCCATTCCAAGTAGTCCATCAACTTTCATGTACACACTAAGCTCCTCCCCTATTTTGTCTTGCAAATCTTGATTTGGGATCAACCTCTCAACACATGCATGATACCACACCCACACTTCTGTATCTAAAGTCTTCATCTCATAAATTTTACAAAAGATCCGGGGTTCAAAATATGTCCGCTGCATGCAAAGGTTGATGAAGTTGATCCGTCCACCTTGCATCAAGATTTCAAACACTTTTCCATGTTTCCTCTCATCATAATTAAATGCCTTTTCAATATTTTCTTTGGCCCTATCCATGGCTTCATAAATATAGTTTGTATCCACCAAACGAAGAACAGTAACTAAAGGACCACCAACTTTAAGTGCTTGAAGAGTGTCGTTCCAAAAATAAGGACCAATAATAGATCTCGCAACTTCTTTCCCAAGAGCTTCTTTTGCATATGTACTCATTCCATTCAGTTGACATGATCAAGGTTCTCAAGTTTTTTTTTTTTGCATATAAAAACTATGCAAAGTCAAAAAAGCTTCTGCGAATCTCGTCTTGGACGGTTTCATCAAATTTCTTTGGTTTGTGTATCTCCTCGTCATGTTCAATAACAAGGCCCTCTGACTAATGTAAGAATGTGTCTTTACAGCCTTAGCAAAAGATGTAGAAAAAAGGATTGGATAGTTAGAAGTAAAGAAATAACATAAAGGTTTAAAAAAAAACTAGAACCACTTGTTCACCTATAGAAATGGGCTTCCTTGAAAATGTCACTAGACATCAAGTTGATACAATGTGCAGCACATGGAGTTCAAAAAATGTGTGGGAACACTTCCTTCAACATGTCACCAACTTTTTTTTCTCACCTGTGTTATCAGTGACAATTTGTACAACATTTTCTTTCCCAATTTTCAAGATCGTCTTCTCAAACAAGTTGAACATTTCATTGGAATTGGTAGAAGAGTCACTAGCATCATAAACTTCAAGAGACACACTACCTTTTGGAGAATTTACCAAAACATTAATAACCATTTTCCCATTTTTTGCTGTCCATTTATCCATCATGATAGGAAAAAAACAATTATCCATTATGATAGAACATCCATAAGTTTTCCGTTGTACGTTATGATCCTCAACAATCTTGTTTGTCCTCTCCACTTCCCTTTTTAGCTATGTTGCTCGGACTCTCCAAATATGTTGCCGCACCCGTGTCGTATTCTCCAAAAATGCACTACTTTTGAAGGATCCGACACACATCCGACAACATGTTTGAAGAGTCCGAGCAACATAGCTTTTTAGACAAGGAACTCTTACTTCGTGATAGGTAGGGGGCTTCATTTCTGGGCCATTTGGCCTACTACCTCAATGAATTCACCAAAACTTTTAGTGTAATTAACATAATTGAAAGTAAGCCCTACATCATACATCCACCTAGCAAAAGCATCTACAACATAGTCCCTTAAACTGTTCTTGGAAGAATTTATATCAATAGTTTCGCCTTTTCTCTTTTCATGCGTCTTTTGCGAGAAATAAAAATTAAGAGGGCCTTTCATAGTGCTAGCGATGGATGATCCACTTCCCCTAGTTGAAGACTTTCTTTGAGATTTCGAGGGAGGCCCCGCTGACATATCATTGGCTTCTTCAACATTTTCCTCCTCCATTTAATCATCTTCATCAACAAGATTAACCATGTTACATGGCTCATTTGAGTTTTTAACTCTTTTTTTTTTCCGCAACATATTATCTCATTTCTTGCTTAACAAAATCCGAAACTTTTGGACATACAATAATATCTCTATAACCACCAATTAGACGTTTCTTGTGACAATGTATTCCACGGTTGTATGTCTTTTCACAAAAGATACATCGGACTTTTGAGTTACTGCCTATTGCAGTTCCATACGTCTATGCAGGATCTCTTTTTTGGCTTGACGTCATTGAAAATAAAAACAGAATTTACTGCAATCACAACCAAAAAAAATTAAGCTAGAGTTTTACTGTTACACAAAAAAAATGAAGCGTGCTATTGCTACACCAAAACAGTGAAAAATCTATCATAATTTCAAAACAGAAAATCTCTCTTTTGTTTCTATTCTTTTTCTAGGTTCCCTCAGCAGCAGAGAAAAATAGAGAAAGAAAAGAAACAAAGAAGGAAGAAAGAAGCAACAGTTTGAAAGTCCACACTACAGAGAAAAATAGAGAAAGAAGAAGAGAAAAAAAATAGAAAAAGAGAGGAGAAGAAGAAAAGAGAAAAATAGACAAAGAGGAGAGAGAAGAAGAAGAGGAGAGAAAAAGATAAGAACTTATCTTGAATAGGAGAGAGGGCGAGGCTCGCAGCAGTAGTCAGGAAGAAGAGAGAATCGCAGCAGTCCGACAGAAGTGAAGTTGTAATATTTTTATTAAGTTAACCTTAGCAGTGCGTAACTTATTTTAATAAATTTTAAAATTAACCCTAACCTCGCTTAAGAGAGCTTTTGTCGCTTTTATCCCATGCCTCGCTTCTCGCTTCAGTCACAGAAGCGCTAGTTTAATCCTCGTCGCCTCGCTTCAGGTCTAAAAAGCAGTAGCTGCACTTCGCGCTTTAAGCATGTGCTTCAACGCTTTTAACAACACTGGACTGCACTGTATGTTGTTAAATAGTAGTTTAGGAAATAACTTAGTTTGATAAATCTTGACTTCGAATTGATAAAATAGAGACAATAATTAGCTTAAGCTAATTACCTTATATGGGTGACTTAATTAAAACCAAAGATATCAACAAGTTGCCACACAAAGCTGTAAAAGTAGAGAACCTTTCAATTTTATTAATAATAGTTTTGAATGAAAAAACAAGAGATGACACCCCTATTTATAGCCTAAAGTGGTGGCCGTCCAAGGTTAAAAGACAAGAAAATAAAAATCTAAGCTATCTTAAGAAATCATAAAATATGTCACCTAACAAATTGGGAAAGGTTGACACCAACGTTTCCATTTTGGCGCCTAAAATCAAGGAAAACTCCTTGATTTGTGGTTGAACTTTAGGCGCCTCATGTGCTAGCCTGGTCGCCGAGTCGGCCTTTCTTTTGGACTTATTTGGGCCCCTAGTTTAGACCTTTCTTTGCTCCCCCAATCCACCTCATCTTTGTAATATTTAGCCAATTTCTCTCCTGTAGTGATAGTTCAGGTAGGAAACGCACACACCTGATAGTTCAGGTATGTAGCTCAAAAAACCGTGATACTTTAGGTGTATTTTTCACCCTTCACCCTTCACACTTCTCAAGGCAGTTTGTTCTTTTTTCTTTTCTATCGCGAGCCTTGTTTGCTCATGAACCTTTTTCATTGTCTCAACCTTCTTTCTACCATCAAAACTAGTAATATCATTGATACGTAATGGCAATAAATCAAGGAGAGAGTATATTAATCCATAAACAACTTCAAAAATGAGACATATCAGTAGAAGAATGAGTTTTTCTATTATAAATAAACATAGTCAAGTAGCTTCCCAACAAGTTAATTTATCTTTCAAAACAACCCTTAACATGTTTTATAAAGTTCTATTAACTACTAGAGGTTTATTCCTTGGGCCATGGGTTCTATGTGGTGACTTCAATACAGTGAGATTTCCTTCTAAGAAGAATTGCAAAAGGGTGAATAGATCTATGATGGATATCTTTGAATTCATAGAAGACACAATTGATGGATCTGCCACTTCTGGGGCTAAATATACCTGGAAGAAAGGAGATAGGCAAACCATTGCAGTAAGAATTGACAAATTCATTATCTTTGAGATTGAGATTCTAGGCTTCGAACACATTAACAGAGAGTGAAATCTGACTACTCTCCCCGATTCTCTGGGGTTCTACAGAGAGTGATAGTGACATTTGACCACTCTTCCTTGTTACTACAATGTGAGAATTGGGAACTAGTGAAATCTTATTTCTTAGTTTGAGAATTGATGGCTACAGACAAATGGCTTTTGGGACAGAATCAAAAGCTGGTGGGACTCTTTTCACTTATAGGCAACCCTAATTTATTCTTGCAAACAAAATGAAGGTGCCTTGAAAGACAAGCTTAAGGAGTTGAGTAAAACCATTCAAGGTAGCCTAGTACTTAAGAAACAGAGCATTCTTAATCAACTAGCATACTTGATGAAATTTAGGACCCCTGAATTTTGATTGAAGAGGAAATTGCCACAAAAATATCTCTTTTCATCAAGATGGAAGAGATAGCAAAGCAAGAGGAAGTAGCTTGGAGGCAAAGATCCAGAGCTCTGTGGTTAAAAGAAAGGTACAAAAAAACAGTTTTTCCACAAAACTAGGACAACGCATAGAAGGTACAAGATTATTGAGTCACCTATATATAGAAGGAGAAATGGTAGAGAATACTAAGGAGATCAAGCAGGAGATTGTTTCCTTCTGTAAAACACTTTACTCTGAGATAGAAGACTAAGATCTTAGGGACTGTCCTATGATTTTTGGAGAAGAAAATCAAATGTTTCCAGCCAGTATTGAAGCACAGGAAATATGGGAGACTACCAAAAGCTGTTCTGGGGATAAAGCCTCTGGCCTAGATGCATACTCCACAAATATCCATTGTTTGGAGAGAGTAAGACACGGTGGTGTAAATGATATCCAAATTTTCCATGGTAAGGATATTTTTGAGAGAATCTTGAAGTAGAGTTCCTAAAAAAGTGGGGCCTAAAGAGTTGAAAGACTTTAGACCTATCAGCTTGATAAGTAGTGTATATAAGATCATGTCAAAGCTTCTCGTTGAGAGACTCAAAACAGTGATTCATAAATTGATAGGCTCTCAACAAATCATTTTTATCAAGGGAAGGCAAATTATGGATGCCATCCTCATAGCAGATGAGGATTAAAGAATCATACATTTGGACATTCAAAAGGCCTTTGATCATCCCAATTGGAACTATCTCTAAAGATCCTACAAAAAATGGCCTTTGAAGCTAGGTGGATTAGATGGATCAGACACTACATCAGTTCAGTCAGATTCTCAGATCTCATGAATGACTTCCATTGGTTTTTTTGCTTCATATAGTGGGTTGAGACAGGGTGACCCCCTTTCTCTTTTTTTCTCTATTCATTCCAACTATAGAAGGTCTAAATACGACTGCAAAGAGCAATGAATGGATTAGGGGCTTTAAAGTTAACCTTGGCACCGAGGATGGTTGGAAATCTCTCACCTGCAATATGCTGATGATGCTTTAATCCTATGTGATGCAAATAGATCTCAATTCGCAATGTTAATGAACTTGTCCAAAAGTTCTATATTCTCCATTAATGAAGCACCACAAATTCAATCAATGGCAGAGATATTGGGTGGAACAATAGGAGAACTTCCTACAATCTACTTAGGAATGTCGTCGGGAGCAAAGAGCAAATCAATGGGGATTTGGAATGGGGCCTTGGAGAAGTGAAAAGAAACTATCAAACCGGAAAAGTCAATATCTATCTCTTGGTGGGAGAGTGATCCTAATCAATAGTGTTGTTGATGTTTTGCCTAGCTACATGATGACACTGTTTTCCATGCTTGTTGAAATTGCCAATAGAATAGATGCCATGAGAAGAAACTTCTTCAAGAAAGGAAATACTGACAAGAAGAAGATTCATTTGGTGAAATGGAATATTTTATTGAACAACAAGAAAGATGGAGGGCTAGGCATCTGCAATCTTAAAGCACAGAACCAGAATCTACTCGGGAAGTAGAATTGGAGAATGGCATCAGGGGAGCCCTATGAAAGGAGGTGATAAAAGGAAAGTATGGGGAGGAAAGCAGTTGGACTACAAAAATTGTGACCAGACCCTATTGTGTCTGTGTTTGGAGAACCATCTGAATTCTTTGGCTGATCATCCATAGTAGATCAACTTACAAAGTTAGAAATGGAAAGAAAATTTCCTTCTGGAAAGACGGTTGGCTTGAAAAGTCTTTCTCAGATATCTTATGATTATTTTCAGCAACAAGAAGCAACATTGAAGAATTGTGGTCAGAGAAAAGATGGTATTTCAATTTTATATGGGAAATTGTGGTCAGAGAAGGACTGAAATTTCTGATTTACAAGACTTAAATGAATGGGAGATTGACAGAATGACAGAATTTTTGAATATTCTAGAGCAATTAGTACTAATGAAGGTTGTATGATGTGGCAAAAGGATAGTAAGGGTTATTTTCAGTCAAGTTAGTCTACAAAGAACTCACCAGATGAACTTTTGGTAGAAGCTTGGCCATGAAAACTGATATGGGAAGTCAAGATTCCTTACCAAGTGGCTTATTTTGTTTGGTTAGGGGCAAAAACAAAGTCGTTATTCAGGACAATTTAGTCAGTAAGGATTTCCACTTATATTCTTGATGCTTTTTATATGGAGAACAAGCAATGATAATCCATCATCTCTCTTTACACTTTAAATGGGCAAGCCAACCACCAACTCTAGAGAACCTTCATCAACCTTAGGGGCATTAGTTGGGTGAGGCCATCAGTTTTAGCTGATGTTTTAATTAGTTGGATAGAGAAGGTAGATTATCTTGTCGGAAAGAGAGACGGAGGATTGCGCCAACATGTATTTGGTGGACTTTATGGAAAGAAAGGAATCAAAGATACTTCGAAGACAAAGAAAACTCTATCAGAAGACAAAGGTGATGTTTAGTGCTTTACTACTTTTGGTGTAAACAACAATGTCTAGAAAATATAGAATTTATTTTTGATGTCCTAGATTATATTTAGAATACTTTTTGGTCTTCCTACTGTAATCCCTTTTGTGATTTGGGTACAAACACAACTTGTGTAAGTATCCTTTTATATATTTATACTGTTTACCATCAATTTGGGAATTAAAAAAGGTAGAAATTAACAATTTAGTGCCTAATTTACCTCTTAACATACATGCCAAAAATGGATTAAAAATGTAGCATTGTAATCACTAATAGTAGTTCTAGGTATACAATGCAATTTAACTTCTTTCAAACATAAGTCGGTAATGTGGGAAACATCCTTAATTTTTAAAGCATGGAATGAACACATTTTTGAGAACTTATACGCCACAACAAAAATTCTATCTTTACTATATCTTGTTCTTGGCAAACATAATACAAAGTCCATAGAAATATCAATTCAAGGTAAGGTAGGAACATAAAGTTTCGCGTAAAGTCCAGATAATAACACTTTAGTTTAAGCTTATTTACATTAAACATTGTGCACACTCTTTTTCAACATCTTTTCTTATGCCAGGCCAAAAGAAATCTTCAGCATGTCTAATGTCTTTGGCACTCCAAAGTGACCCTATAAAAGGGCTTGTAAGAAATTACATAAGGAAACATTTCAATGAATTAAACCCATTTAGCATGTATTCTACCTAACTTACCTTGGCTCTTTAAGTACCTCAAAATTCATGATAGTTTTGATTAAAAAACGCTTTTGTCCACAAATAATGGTGCCCTGTAGCTAGAGCTCTCACTAAAACACAACTCTCTATCGTAAGTTGAAAAGTTCAAAATTGCTCCACTTAACTTTTCACTTAAAAAAAGCAATATGTTTAGAATCTCGTGTTAGAACAACACATTCCTTTTCTAGAAGCATCACATTTAATCTCAAAAGATTTGGAAATATCAGGCAATTGTGATAAAGGAGGAGAATGCAACTTATGTTTCAGCAAGTTAAACACCTCTGCATCACATTCAATCTCAAAAGATTTGGAAATATTAGGCAATTGTAATAAAGGAGCAAAATGCAACTTATGTTGCAGCAAGTTAAACACCTCTTCCTGCACTTTACCCCATTTAAATTTGTCCTTTTGTAATAACTCTAGTCAAAAGTGCAACAGTTGTACTGAAGTCTCCTACAAACCTCCTATAAAAGTTAGCAAGTTCATGGATACTCCTAACTTCAGTTATGCTCTTAGGTATAAGTCATTTCTTAGGTGTAAGTCATTCTTTTATTGTTTTTTATTTTATCTTCAAACACTTCAATATATTTAAAATTAACTACAAACCCTAAGAAAATTACCTTCTCATCAAAAGAGTTACGCTTTGCAAGATTAGCATACAAATGCTGCCTATCTAAGCACATTAAAGATTTGTTTTAATTGTTCTGCAAGTTCTTGCAAAACCTTTAAAAAGTCTGAATATCATCAAATAGACTCACTAATTTCCCATGAAAATCTTTATAGATATGGTTTATTACTCTCATGAAACTAGATGCATTAGTTAAGTCTACATGCATCACTAACCATCATATAAACCATACTTGGCTTTAAAGCAGTTTCCACTCATCACGAGGGTTCATTGTAATTTGATGGTAACTACTCTTCAAATTAATTTTGGAAAAGATTTTAGAATCATGTCATTGATGATTGATCTAACAGATTATCAAGACGAGGAATAGGATGACATATTTTACCATTATTTTATTGATGGCACGACAGTCCACACATACCTCCAAGTTCCGTCCTTTGCATCACTTGGACTAATACATAATATGTACTCATGTTCTCTTTTACCAACCTTTTTCAAAAAGCTCCATAACTTGTCTTTGTAGTTCCTTTGTTTCTTCAGTATTGCTCCTATAGGTAGGCCTATTTGGATTTTGAGATATTGTCATGAAATCAATTTGATGTTCTATTCTTCTTAAAGTTAAAGGTGGTAAATCTTTAGGATTATCTTTAGGAAAGAAATTTGCAAAATCCTACAAAAGATTAGACATAGAAGTAGGCAAAGAAGAAGTTAGTTCATTAGAATTAAACAAAACTTCTCTACATGTAAAGAATATTTGGACAACCCCTTTTTCCTTGCAGTCAAACACTCTTTGATTTTTATATATAGATACTCATTTTTTTTCTTTGGGCCCAAATCTCTTTTTGTTCTCCTCCCTTCTTGCTGCGTCTCTCTTGGCTTTATTTTTTCTTGGCCCTCTTTCTTTTCTTTTTTCCTTTCATCAAGCTCACCTTTTTAACTCTCCGGTTTGCTTTTCTCATTGTTTTCTTCAATCTTTTTGATCTTGACAAACCTGGGATGGAATTAAAGGAGTAGGTGTATATTTCTTTTTAAATTGATGGTTTTAAACAAAATTAAAGGACTTTATGTTGATGTTTTCTGCTGTTGTGTTTTTAGAATGTTTAAAAGGTCCTTTTGAGAAGTTTAAATTTACAAGATGAGTTTCTCTTTAAAGAAAATGAATTGTGTAACCAATTGCTCATTATGTGAAATGTTTATAAATGAAGCACATTGTGGAGGACTTATGGGTTACTTTTGGAGCGCAAAAGACATTATACATGCTTGTTGAAAATTTCTTTTGGCCCGGCATGTGAGTGATGTTTGAAAAAGTGTGTAACATTGTTTAGATGTAAGCAAGCTAATTCTTAAGTGTTACCATATTGGCTTTACATGCCACTTCCTCTTCCTACCTCACCTTATTGATATTTCTATGGACTTAGACTAGGTTTTCCAAAACAATGTAGGGTAAATATATATATATATATATNATATATATTTTTTTGGATGTAGATAGGTTCTCAAGTGCCTCATTCCCTTTATGCTTAAAAACTATATATGCTTCCTATGTTGGTAAATTATTTGTAAAAGAAGTTGAATGGCATGGTACACCTAGAACTATTGTTAGTGATAGGGATGTTAAGTTATTGGGCATTAAGTAAGTTATTTTCTTTTTCTTATCACACAAAATGAGGTAGTTAATAGAACCTTAGGAAACATATTGGCGGTTTTGAACGGTAAATTAACTTCTTGGAAGATCTTTTGACTATGGTTGAATTTGCTTATAATATGAAAATTCATTCTTGTACAGGTATGTATCTATTTCTCCAAGCTAGCATGTGAGGTTCCTAAAAATCAGCCACAAATCAAGGAGCTTTTCTCGACTTTAGATGCCTTTAAGGGACATATTTAATGATTTCCTAGATAGTTAGGATTTATTTCCTTTTCCTTAAGGATGTTGGATTTGTTTTCCAATATTGCTTAGATCTTTATTTTCTTGTTTTCTACCTAGGCTGAACCATCCCCCCTTTAGGCTATAAACAGGATCGTCTTATTTTTTTATTTTTTATTTTTCATTCAAGACTATTATTAATAAAATTGAGAGGTTCTTGGATTTGTCTTGCAACCTGGCAAGACCATTCTTTTGGGAGATAAGATATTTCCTTTAATTTTGATAACTTTGGTTTCAATTAGGTCTCTCACCTAAAGAAGGTAATAAGTCTTAAAACTAATTGTTTTCTCTAATTTCTCAATTCAAAGCCAAGATGACTGTTTCTCTAATTTCTTGATTTGTTTTTCTAGTAAACATAAGTATTTTCATGAACTAATTGTTGTTACTAGGTTCAAATCTAATTATAATTTGTTTTACGCAGTGTATTTTTGTGCTAGGCCGCCAGTCCCTTGCAGTTTGGTAACAGACGTTCAACTGGATCTACTGTTCTAATCTCAATGATCTACTTTTCATTGAAGCACTCCATGTCAATAGATATTGTCTGACTGGACTGTTAGCAAATCACATTATTTATCATTAGTTGATTTTCTGTGTCATGGTGGTTTGATGATGTAATTCTGGATTAACTGGGAAGAAAACTGAAAAGGTGATTATTCTTTGTTTAGTTCGTCAAGGATTTTGCTTTCCAAGTTGCTTTTGCGTCCATTTGCGGCAAACACCGGTATATTTTGTAGTTTATCTTGAAAGACGAACCCAACTGTGAAATGACAAGAATAAAAAGAAGAGGAAAACGTTCTTATGGTAATATAGACATAGAAGCACCTGAGAAGCTAATATACATCATATACACAACAATCACACTAAATTTTATTTTGCTTCCTTGGAGTTAAATTACTAGGAAATGTGGCTTCTTCATTGCACCTCCCCATCAATATCAACACAACTTGAATATAATGTTACTGTTGGCTTAAATGCCTTAACTGGGTTTGAACAATTGTTTTTCAAGAAAACTATGAAGTTGTTGCCTATTCATGAACGTTGGTTTTCACGTTTCTGTTTCCTCCACTCCCATGGCATATCAGGATTTCTGGCCGCCCACAAGCCAATTCGTTTTGCTCGAGCTTCTTTCTCCCACTAAAACCATAGAGAAAAATATTTAGAAAAATTGCCTTGGTCAGTTTATAGAAGACATACAAAATGCAGATTACCTTAGGGGTAGATTACCTTAAGGGTATGCAAATTAACGGTTAAATTAATAACTCAAACCGATAATTAAGTTATTGGATTAATGATTCGGGTTATTGATTTAATGATTTGATTGTCGGTTTACTACCCCAAGTTATTGGGTTATTCGTTCGGTTATCGGTTTGACTATTTTTTTAATGGGTGAACTGATAATCCGATAATAATTTATTAAATTATAATTTTAGCCTTCAATATATAAAATATCCAAACAAGAGGGTGAAATGGTTGTCGATGAAAAGTGAATGAGATGGTGTTTTAATCTAAATTAAAGTTGATTGTTWTACCTGAGCTAGTTCTATATGTTTTTTCTCTTTTCGCCACCATTTTTTTCTAGCTAAACATATCTATGACTTATGAGATTTTTCATGTGAGATCTTAACGGTTAACCCGATACCGAATTGATAACAATCGATTAACTAATAATTGATCAATTGATATGTTACTGATACCGATAACCGATAAGTAAAACCGATAACTTTCAAAATCGAATCAAACCGACTAATATGCAGTCCTAGATTACCTTTTCTAACTCCGGTCGCTGGTCATATGCCGTATAGTGCCAGGCCAAACCCTTCTTCAACATCACTTCCTACATGAGAAGCCAACTTAGAACTGGAAGAGTCTTAATTGAACAACTGGGAGAAGAAAGTATTGTATCAGATTTGAATACCTGTGCAAATATGCCATTGCAGTATATATCCCCTACACAGCGGCCATAACGATCCTCGTCAAAAACTAACACCCTTAAACTCTTACCCTGGACAACTTTAGTCAGTTCTTCCTTGGCCTCTTTACCATATGGCATTGCACTTTCTGGTGCATCTATCCCCCTGATTTCTTCTCCATTCGTTATTTACCAATTTGATATATACATAATATATTTTATTAAAAAGTGCTTAATACCTTAATCTGATCCTATATTTTCGAGCAAGAACTTCCTCATGGTTCACTGGTATCACCCTGTGATGGAATCTCAACTCAGAGAAGTAAAAGTAATGAATTGGGTGAATGAAAGTTAAAACAGACAATGCTAGCTATCCTTATGCAACTGACCTGTATCCTGAATCAATGATCTGTTTGTGCAGTTCATCTGCTTTTGCATAATTCTTCTGAGCTCGTGCTTTTGATCTTTGAATTGCCGCAGCTTGCACATCTCTTGGGAGACGCGATGACTCTCTAGGATCTGTCGTACTAACATATACAGTTACTGTATCTCCGTCTGCCACAGCCTTTGCATCCACCTAGCAAATATATAAATACCAGGAGTATTACACTAATCATTCAAATTTGAAAGATTCAAATTTGTGAGAGTAATATATTCTTACAGGGAGAGTATGCAATTCAAACTTGAGTCCTTGCAGGTGTGATGGAGGAGGGCCATCACTGGTTAGTTCTACTAGGGAGGAAGGAAGAGGAAGACCATAGAAAGCCAGTAACCCCTGATCAAATCAAATATCAAATCTATGAGACATTACAAGAAGCAGTAGGGAAATTTTAGTACAGAAGTTACAACCTCAACATCTGCTTTCTGATGTCTCTTCAAGGTCTGAATGACAAGCCTTGAAGCTTCTTCAGGTGTTTTAGGGGGAGGCTTTGTTTCTCTCCATGCGTCTGAAAGTTTCTTATACCTTCATTTATCACCACAAAAAAATGTACAATCTTACACATCAAACTAGTAGAACTAACAGCTAATCTTGATAACTGGAGCTAATTCTGTGGGAGAAATAAAGTTTTTACCAGTTAGCTTGAGCCTTCTTGGATGATACAACATGCTCACTCAGTCCTTGAGGAACCTAAGGGAAAAAAACAAAAAAAATTGAACATCCCAGATCTTAAAAATTGCTTGAGAGTTGACATTTTTCATTAAAAAAAAAAAACCTGGGAGGTGATTTCAAAGTTGTAGAGATCGTGTGCTAGAGCTGAAACGCCAGGCGTGACGCCATGATGGCCGATGGAATCTGAGTCTGCTGAAGGTTTGCAGCAATGACCATACAATAATCTTAGAGCGTTTCCCATTCTCCGGATCTAAATTATTCTCTTTCCGTCTCGAACCATAAAAAGATTATTATTATTATTATTATGGGGCTTTTAGGTTAGAAGAAGATGGTAATCCTTTGGGTTAAGATTGGAGCTGAGGAATATTGAAAAGGGAAGATCAAAGTTTAGGCAACGTATTGTGTTTTAATTGGTTCAAGGATACGTAGTATCTACACCTTTTAATCCGATGTGGCCCCCCGACTTGTGGCTGTGGGTCAACGCCTCAACGGCACCATTCCATCTCCTTACGCGCCTACTTTTTATTAACAAAAAAGTTTAATTCTATACATTATTGTATATCTCTAAGGTCTATTATATAGACGACGGGTCGGGTTAAAAGTTGTGGGTTTTAATGGAGGAAAGGGTAATAGGTGGATTTTTTAGTTGACGTGATCCATTAAAATTTTGCCACGTGTTCAATCTGATTTTCAAAAACCAGATATTAGGTCTGTTAAAAAATAATGGCATAGATAACCCCTTTCAGTAAAAATAGTGGTATAAATGCGCCCAATTTTTAACGAATGACATGGATGAGACTTTTCCTAAAGTTCGATGGCATATTTGAGCTTTTTCCCAAGAAAATATAATATTCAAATGCTATTCTATACTGACATCGTCAAATTTTTCGAAGATATTATCTATAAAAGAAAATATAATATTCAAATGCTAGTCTATACTGACATAACGAATAAGAAAAACTATATGTTAAAGTGAAAAGTGAACATACGAATGCACCACATTGTCAATAAAGCCTCTACTAGAGTCTGAACTAGTTCATCTGTCATATGGTCGGCACAGGAACCCCAACATACCATACTATATACATATGTATAACAAAAGAGTACTAGCCATAGCTTAGGTCCGGGGAGAAGTGGAGCTCACAAATTGCTTAGCTGAAAAAAGACCAAACGCCTGGCAAGAATGTCTGCTACTCTGTACTTTTTGATCCTATATTTGTGAAAAATCCAGTGCCCTTCATAAGTAAGGACTTGAGTACATATACAATATGTATTCATACAAAAGGCAGAGAGAATAATGAATGAAAAATAAAGATGCTCAAATAAACAAAATAATAAATATGCGCAAGTGAAAACACACAACTAGAAATCTCTTATGAAGTCATAAATCATGTCTTACCATTCTTAATACATTAATTGTCTTTAAGTTGTTCCTTGTATAAATTGAGAAGATTACATTTCATTATCCTTGGAATTCTTATGTCTTTTATAAGTTCAAGTGGGCAAGTAAGAAAATGAACAAGAAAGCACCATCCAATTGGAGGAGCATGTAAACAATTGAGGTATATGATCAAATAGACATCTTAAGCTTTGGACAACTTTGTCTTTTTTCACGTCACTTAAGTTTTGGACTCTCATTTGAAGGCCAAATTATGCAATTAAATGCTTTGGACACTCCCTCTATTTTAGAATTGACATTGTACTACTTCCGTTCTATTTTAATTATTAGGTATATTAAATATAGTTGTTTTAAAATACTTATTAGTTTCAAAATTCAAGAAATAATTGACCATATTTTTTCAATTCTACCCTTAGTACTTAAAGTCATTCTAAAATATGAAAAGAATTATTATTGTATGTTTCCAAGAAATTAATAGGATTATATTAGTTAAATTAGCTTCCCTATAAATTTTTTCTTAATGGACGTGCAAATCTTATCCTAACAATTAAAATAAAACAGAGGGAGTACTAATTATCCTTAAAATAGACTAATCTTTAATTTTTTCTCATAAAATGAATTAATTTTTAATTTTTATTTTTTAATAATTGAATTTATATATAGTGGAATATAAGTTCTTTATGAATTCATAACTTGAAAACTATTATGATACGAAAATATATGTCAAATATTTTGCAATTTTTAAATTTTTTAGTCACCAAGCACATAAATTAAATTCGAGCACAAGCTAAGAGCATAAGTACCCATGGCCGTATTCTAGAACCTCCATTAGCTTTTGCTTTCTGTAATCCAATTTAGGTGAAACTTTTTCTTGAATTTTAAAATGAATTATTTTGCTATTTTAATATAAGAAAAAATTGCATTTAATAATATTTCATATATGGTTTCGGAAATTTAAATTTAGGTTTTAAAATGTGATACGTTAATTCCTTTAATTTGATTTAGCCTCTCGAATCAGCAAAAAAACATCAAATGTACCGAGATCAAGAGTGACAAATGGATGAATCGAATCGGATATGAATAAATTACAAATGAAGCAAATAAAAATAAATAAAATATTTGATCTGCATATATTTAAAATTTAATATGGATAAAAAATAAATTAAATGAAAATAAAATAGTCATGTGAGACACAAGTCAAAAATTAAAATAAGTTTAGACTCTCAAAACAATAAGAACTCATGAGAATAACAAGCATAAAAATGAATATTGATAATATAATATCTATATTATTAATGTGAATATCTGTTTTTTAGTGGATAAAATTTATTTTTAAAAAACTTAATAATGCATTTTTTATCTAGAATGAGTTGTTTTCTTAAGGAATGTGTCCAGATTAAAAATACCACTTATTTTGAAACGGATGAAGTATTATACTCCCTCCGTTTCAAAAGAAGTGGTGTTTTTAGCTTGAGCACACCCTTTAAAAAAACTACTCAGAAGGTAAAATATATTTTTACCAACTTACCTTTAATAAATACCTTGATAAAAACATAACTCTTTAGTATTTTCTTAGTTATGTTAAACCCTCTCTATTTAAATAAGAATAAAATTGGAAGAACATCATTAATGTCTTTTTAATTATATAAAATATCATTTATTTTGAAATAAAATTAAAAAATTAAAATATCATTTATTTTGAAACGCAGAAAATAGTTCTGGTACTCATTTCAAGAATGTTAGGCTTAATTGTGAACTTTCACGGCCCTGAATGAACGGAGACTAATGGCCTACGCGTCGAGAAGAAAAGGTATTAAAGTAGCTTTTGGCAAAGGGAAATCATCTCCAATCACCTAAAGAAAAGAATCCTATACCCCACCACTTCTCTTTTAAATATTTTCAACTATTCTCAAGACATTCATTCATTTATCATCTCTTCATTCTTCTCTAACTAGTATCAGTTAGGAAGATTGTTTGGCAACTCTAATGGCCAATGTTAGTATCAAATATTAATATTATCTTTTTTTTATATCAAATTACTTTCAATATTTCGTTTGAAATTTACTTTTCATGTGTACATTAGGTTGTGGAGCTTAAAGTAGGTCTGCACTGCGATGAATGCATCAAGAAAATCTTGAAGGCAATCAAGAAAATTGAAGGTATAATAAGTCTCCTTTTACATCTTTAAATTCCTAAAATTTTCTACAACAATGATCTACGTGATTCTGGATTTTTTTTTTCAAAAAAAAAGTTGGATGGATGTGTGGCAGATATTGAAACATATGATGTGGATACACAACTAAACAAGGTAACAGTAACTGGAAATGTGACAACTGAAGAGGTCATCAAAGTTCTTCACAAGATAGGGAAACAAGCATGCAACTGGGATCAACAGTCAAGTTACTAATCAATAACTCACACTATATATCATTCTTGTTAATAGCTGTTCTGTTCTGCTTTGATTTTTATGTATATACTATATTGCTCGTGGAAGTAGTTTTACATTCTAAATCTCGGTAGATCGATCAAAATCTGTTGTACTAATTACATTATGTATCTGTTCTATTAACATTTGCTCCATTTTGTATATTTTTCTGTTCTGTTCTGGCATTTATTAGAAAAGAAAGCTACAAAGTGCAAGATATAAAACAAATTTTGATCCTCAAAATGAACCTCAAAAAGATTAAGTGAAGTTAGATAAGCTATTAATGTCATGAACTAAAATCCTATTGAGCCATGAGGGCGGAAAATCTCGTTCCTTTGTTTACCAATTAATAATTTAAATAATAAAAATAAAAATATAAAATAATCAACTAACTCTTATAAGTGCAGAATAAATGAGTCTAAAATCAAAACATTCCAACACCTAGTGACATTAGTACAAGAGCATCTACGAGTATCAAAAAAGTCTGAAAACTTAAAGCCATGGTCTAAAAAAAAATAAGACGGGAATAAAAATAAGAAGTCTCTAAAATTCAGTACTGCCAAAGAGAGAGCAACCCACCCTGCACACTAACTGCAATAGTCTCGAACCGCATATCAACTCAAGTACAGCTAGTACCTGGTATGGTCTCTGCACGTAAAACGTGCAACAAGTATAGATTGAATATAGAAAATATGGGCACACAACAAGCTTTGATAATTGACTCTTTCTAGAAGTTATGACGAGATATAAATCATAACAATTCCTTTTTCAATAGTTATAAATATACAACAATAATAATTCACCACAAAAGAGTTTAAGGATTTAATATCAACACAATAAAGCAAACAAGACACATATTATCTGAAATTAGCTACACCGCTGATGATATCACAATATGCCTCAAATATATCCATCAAATCAATATCACAATCATCTAAACACTTCAACACTCAACTCAATATGCAACGCAATAAAGATGAATGTAATGCAATACAATGCACTAACCAAGAACCTGTATACACCCGCTTCCTATGTCGGATAGTCGGGACTCATGGAGGATTCGCGAGGTCCATATACCTGCTGGAATCATTTTTCATTAGCAATAATACACGCCGAAACTATTTTCCCTCACAATAACACACGTTGGAACCATTTTCATTGACAATAACAAAGCTGAAACCATTTTTCAGTGGTAATAACACATGTTGGAACCATTTTTCTTGGATTCACACGCTGAAATTATTTTCCATCAACAATGACACACGCAGGAACCATTTTCTATCAACATCACAAGAGTATGAATTTTCACAAAATAACTCAATGGGCACTATTAGTCAATAATTATCATGCAACAATAAGAGTGACATAAATATGTATGCATGAATATATAACACAAGTTAATCAATCAACTCTACAACCAAGGATCATCTAGTCACAGTCAAGTATCACATAATGCATAAGTCTCAGTAAGTCAATCACATCACAAGTCGTGAAATACAATAAATATATCAAAATTCATGTAAATTTACCCATATCATGATACTGGTACCTGTATAAATGCTCGTCATCTTATTTATATGGGACCCCCTTATTATCCATTACCCTTAAATTCATCTAATATATACAAAACTAACTCCTGAAAGAATCAAGAAATCTCCGCTTGCCTCAACTGAAGCCCAAATGTCAAATTATAAATTTGTCTTTCTGTAATGCTTACGATCAAAAAATTTTCAAATACATAATCTCCATAAGAATATGAATTCAATGACACCCATATTGTTATATATTTTCGACTAAAAAAATTGGATAAAAAAAGTCATCCCGAACTCTAGAGCCGAATTTGAAATTTTCTTTCAAATTATGTTAACTCATAATGTAGCAAACACGCACATCAAATTTTAGCTAAAACGGATCGTTATTTGACCACCCAAATTAAGAATTTTACTGTAAGAATCCTAGGCTCAAAACTCTCTTAATTCCTCATAATTTCTCCACATTTCTGCCAAAAACTTTATCCATAATCACGAAATAAACTCATAAAAAAGATTAAAAACATTCTCTTTTCCTCTCTTTTTCTCCCTTCCTTTTCTTTTCTCTTTTTGCGTTTTTCTTTTTTCTACTTCTGCGTTGTTTTTTTTGGTTTCCTCACATCTAATTGCTGCTAAGGCCATTTGTAATACCCCGAAAGCCCTAAGATCAAACCCGAGGGATGAAACGGAGGAAATAAAAATTTCTACACCAGGTCACAGGACGAGTCATCTAATGACTCGTGGGGTGCACCACGAGTCGTTAAGTGACTCATGGGGAAGAGGGTGGACTTGGTTGGAATTTTGGGTTTGGGGCTGGCCACGGGTGGGACCACGAGTCGTGGTCACCACCACGAGCCGTTAGGTGATCCGTGGTCAGGGGTTGACTGAAGGATGAAGAATTCAGGTAGTGCATCTAACGACTAGTCACCACGAGTCGTCGGGCACACCACGAGTCGTGGTGAACAGTGTTGACAATTTCCAGTGCAGGCAACGAGAAGCATACCATGAGTCGTGGTCTAGGGCACGAGTCTAATCCCTCATTGGGATTAGTTGTGTGAAATTTCCTGCGAATCTATTAAGGGCTTTTTCGTAATTCATAAGTTCCTAAAGCCTATACTACATCGTTTTTAGCTCAAAATAGTGTGTTTTAAGAGGGGTAAGTTCATTCTAAGCCTATTCACTTCTATGCATGCAAGTCTAAAAGCTCCTAAAGATGAGCAAGTCTAAATTCCTCAAGTTCTTCCCCAAATTCCCATTGGTCAATCAAGGGAATTGTGAAATCAGATTTCTACAGGTATGTAAAGTTATGAATGGGTGTATCCATCCACACCCATGCCTAATCCCTCTTTAATTCATGAAATTCTAGTTGATGAATCTATGAGATTTTAACCCAACATGTGAATTCTCTAAGTTTCAATCATAGGTATGATCTAAGCATGTTTCTAATGTTGAATTCTAATTAATGGGCGTATTTTTACAATGTTTTCAATTATAAGTTATGTTTTCAAGTTTTATAAATTATGATGCCCATCCATGAAAGTTCATGAAAGTTGAGATTTACGAATATATATTCAAGCATGATGAAATGCATATGAAGAAAGTATAATTTCGAATTACCCATGTCTATGTTCATGTTTTTGAATGATCAAGTCTATGTCAAGCATGTTTAAGTATTGGGCAAGCCCATATGATCAAGTATGTTTCATGATTTATCTAAACTTCATGATGTACAGCTACTTACATGGATTTGGGAGTCAATCTACCATTTTTAGCCTTGTGAAGGTTTAAGCCTGGGTGCTCCTCATGTTGGGCGATTTCGTATTTATGCATGTATGTTATGAGTCAACTTCATCATTAGACGATGGTTCAACATTGAAAAATGATGGAGATACATATTTTTGGAGTAGTTTTGTGCACCGAGTAGCTAAGGTCGCCCAACCCTATGCCTCTAAACTACGCGCCAACATAGTATGTTCCTTGATACTCAGACTCATATTTTCCGCCCAAAGGGGCCTTCACTTGATATTGATATCATGGTAAAGGCCCCTTAGCCATGGCAAGACTTAGACGGCTCTACCATTTAAGTGTGATAGCCATGACCATAGGCTCTATCGTGGTAATGCTCTGCTATACGACCAATCTCCCATTGTTCCTCATGATTTCAAGTTTATGTAATGTTCATCAATCATGACATTATGTTTTCAGGTTTGACCCAATGTTTAGTTTTACTTAAGGATTATCAATTTTCAGCTTTGGTCACTGCTCAGCTTATGATATTCAATGAGGTCAGATCATGATTTAAAATACATTGAAGTTTCTACTCTCGTAATCTTATTCGATTATGTTTTCTACGACATGTATGATTTATGATTTTACTTACTTAGCTCTTTTACTTACTCTTACATACTGTACATTTCACATAATTGATCACATACTCTATAATCACATCATTTCATGATATAGGCTCTGGATATCCGTGCCCCGCCCCATCACTAGTCGATCGGTGTTAGCACTTTCTAGCTAGAGTGCAGAGTCCTCATCTTTCGAGGGACCTTCTTTTCACCAGAGCTAGAATTTTCTTGGCTTCTTAATTCTAGTGAGTTAGTTAGGTCTTGTCCCATCAACTCGCCAAGAGTAGAGTCTTTTTCGATACGAAAATACCAATATTCAAATTTCTGTGTTATGTATTCAAGATGTCAGATATTTTCAAATTTTCTCTTTATTATGTGTTAATTTTGCTGGATTGCTGAGCTTAGATGTTGTGTCTGCTGTCATGTGGTCTGCACTGGGTTTCCTCGAGGTTCTTTTTCCCGTGTTCCCATCTGAACCATGTTCTGATCGTGACACTATTAAGTTGATAATTAATTAAATTTTAAAAAAACAAAAAAAACATGTAATTTAATTAAAATTAAAATATTATTAATTATAATTATTGTTAAGAAAAGAATCCTTTTTTCTTGGTCAATCACCAACAACTTCTTATTAAATTCGGATTATTACATCATCTATCATTAAAACACACGTTCATTCTCCAACAAAAAAATGAGAGAAATACTCAATCAATAATAATGAGATATCCGTTTCGCATGTTAGACTCACCTCCCAAGTGGCTTTCCCTTCGCATGACGATGCCTCTACCGCACTTTCACGCATGCTATCTCTTTGGATCTTAGTTTTCTAACCAGCCTATCCCAAATAGTTATATGCTCTTCTCAAATGTTAGATTTGATCTAGTAGCAACTCTAATCCTATCAATCACGCGAGATCCATCATCACGATATTTCTTCTACTTTAAAACATGAAATGCTCGTATGAACACATGAGAAATCTGGTGGCATAACCAATTCATAGGCCACCTCACCAATACATCTAAGAATCTCAAATAAACTAATGAACCCGAGGCGTAACTTGCCCTTTCTTTCCAAATCTTATAATGTCTTCATAGGTAACATTTCAGAAAACCTTCTCCTAACCGTGAACTCTAGATCCCGAACCTTCTGGGTTGCATAACTCTTTGCCTACTTTAGGTCAAGGTGGAGAAGGCTATCTTGAATTAGTTTGACCCGTCTAAGGAATCCCTCAACAAGCTCAGACTCTAAGGCCTGACTAATGTATTAAACCAACCCAATAACAACATCTCACATTTACACAAAGCTCAAACGAGTCCATCTGGATGATGGAATGGTAACTCTTGTTATAGGCAAACTTCACACGCTAAGAATTGGTCCTAGTAACCACCAAAATCAATCACACACACCCGGTAGCATAATCCTTCAACACTCGAATAGTCCGCTCGAATCGCCATCTATCTTTGGATGAAAGCAATATTAAGCTCCACCAAAGTACCCAACTCCTCCATGACTTCAAGAAGTGGGATGTGAACCGAGTACCCTGGCCTCAAATAATGGAATTAGCAATACCCATGGAAAACATTATTTCTCGGATGTAAATCCTGCTAATCTCTTTGAATTATGTAGTTTGAATTGGCACAAAATAAGCCGATTTGATCAATCTATCCACGATAACCCCATAGTACGAACTTCCTAAAGTTTGTGGCAGCTCTACCACGGTTCATGGCAATCCGCTCCCACCTCCACTCGGTATGGGCATCCTCCTGTTGTACCACCTAATTTCGGTGCTCATACTTCATCCGCGATGCCCAAACATCAATGTATTATATTCTACAATGTCCCTCTTCATCCTATACCACTAGTAATGATGCTTCAAATTCTCGACATATTTTTGTTGCTCCGTGATGAATAGAGTATCTAGGAGTTATGAGCCTTTTCCATATAATCAACTTGGTCAAATTACCAACTCTAGAACACAAATGCTGCAATTCTGATTCTCAAAACATACCTTCCTGGACAAGAATTGCTTCTTTGGCCTCACCCTTAACACTTTGTCTTGAATCATCTTCAACTTCCTCATCTTTGAACCGTCTAACCTTGATTTGATCCATTAAAAGATATTGTGCCTAAAACGAGCAAGAACCCTACCAGTTCCGAAATGTCAAGTCTCAAAGCTATTAGCCAAGCACTCAACATCCATACAATGGATGCCTCATCCACCGTGCCCGAGGTGAGCATCCAACAAGCGATTGTAAGATGAGTGGCTCATGTAGAGGTGATCATTTGGGAGAGCGGTTATGATATGAGTAGCTCATATTCTGTGTGAGCATCTGAACGAGAAAGATATGGGAGCGGTATCACATTGGTACAATATATGAATTTTTAAAGTCCCCTATAGTCATGACCGGAAGGAAAGAAATAAGACCCCCGCATGTGTGTACATGTATAAAGATTTTTATAGACGCATATATATACATATGTAAATATATGATATACCGATATAATATAGGTATGATACGAGGTGATACAAATATAGTAATGAAGGTGGGTAGAGTGAGACCTGGTGAGAGTACGGATAGACATGTATCTCTGTCTCGAGTGTGGACATGATTTCATTGATCTCGATTGATTATTTCTCGTATAACACCACTTATGTTGGCTTGATTACTGTTTGAGGATTTCATATTAATACATTTGCACATATTCTATGATTGATTATCAGATATGAGTATGAATTATTTGATCTATGTTGGTTTTATCACTAATTCAACGTAATAGGCATATGCACTATTAAACTTCATGTCGGGTTAGTCCCGATTAGGGAATAGTTCCGATGAAAAGGAATAGAGTTAAGATTTATAATGTGATGACATAGTATATCGATAGTTATGGATGACCGGTGTCATTAATATTATATTGAGTCAATAAATGAACCTTTGGTAAATGAAACAAACTTAGTTAATGGTAATTGGGGTATGAAATGAGTAAGGTCTTGTCGTAGGTTTTTTAAATGGTGTGTTCCTGAAAGAGAGTGCGTGAACCGAGCCACGTCAGATAGGCACCACAACAAAGGGACTACTTCCGCCGCCGCGAGACCGCTATGGCGAGCAAGTGACTACTGCAAAGAAGATAATAAAACAGAATAGAGGTTAGTGATTGATGGATAGAGTTCGTAGGGAAAGCTATATGAATATTGTTGAGTCATATGAATTAATAAATTGATCAAGAGACGGATAGAATGTAAATGTATATTGAAATTGTTGTTAGGATTGATTAATCGATTTCATGTTGATTATATACTATTGCATGATGCCTACCAATATGTGTGGTGTACCGATACTATCTTGCTACACCTTTTTGGGTATAGGCTTGTGACAAAGATTGCAAGCCATGATTGACATGACGATACTCTCGCACGCCTTCTGGGCTAATTCTCTCCCATTTGAAACCGCTCTTTCTTTTTATTGTTAGTATTTGAGTAGAGCTCTGTACCCGTTTCAAACTAGATCTTAGGAGAGTTATGATTTTGGAAACTTTTCATTGTAAAGATTTGTTCAAATGATTGTGTAATTCGATGTGTTTTTTCAAGTATTGGATTCAGAATATAATGGTTTACTCATTTTTAATGTTTGAAAATATTTCTTTAAAAAGGAGTTCTCCAATCGAACTAAAGTCAATGTAGGTGCTCATAAAATCTACCTCTTTGGGTCGTATCAATTTTTCACAATACATTAAGAATATTTCGATGATTCAAACAGACAACCATTTTGATGTGAACCATAATTATTAATCATAACTCTCATTTATATATTGGAAATAATTGTATATGTATAAAGTATTAAGAATTTTTAATAACTCCAAATAAATAAATCACTTTTGTAATAACTATTTATTGATCATAAATTTTATTTTATACATTATAATATATTGCGGATAAAAGAAAAATAATGCTCATATAATTGAAGTTATCCAAAAATATTTCAAAAAGTCAGGTTGCTTAAATGTGAATCAATTGCTTTATCATGCAATGGCTCTCCTTCGCTTTCCTTTATGAAAGCAAGCCAAGTGGCCCACCAAACTTTCATGTGGCCAAGAAACTAGCAAAGGTTAATTCTAGAAGTGCTACCGTTTATCCAAACACAAACAAACACTTTTTCATAATGACATGCTTGCATCAATTTTTGCATTCCCGACTAATTTACTGGGATAATTGGCTATCTCCCACCAAAGAATGTATACCAAATAACTCTATCACCAAGCCTAGGACGTATGAAAATAAACAAACACCTTTTGATCGAAATTTATTCTATTAACAAAAAGAAAAAATATGATCTTCGCAATCAACGAGGAATTATACACACTGTCGTCACTTTTAGTACTCGAATTAATCCAAAGTTACCAATACCAAATCATTTAAGGTCACCGTTTTTTATCGATAATGCAAATAAATTCAAGTTACCAAACACAAAAGACCTCCTCAAAAGCTAACTATGATTGTCACCTTAATAGAGGACATAAATCATATTTAATCACTTTTTTTTTGTCATACGTTAAAACGAAAAAATGTATACATAATCTCACATATGTACAACTTATTTAGGCTATCTATTTAGATGCAAGCATGGTTTTTTATGTCAATTGTTGAAAAAGCATGTATGGCAATAGCATTCTCGTAAACTTATTGCTTGCGTGATAATAAATAAAAAGATTCTGTCATAAACATATAAATATGCATAAATTTAATTCAAGAAATATCTCTTAAAGTATGAACAAATATCTTTAGCATGTCGGCATCCGTTCTGGGCGCCCCGCACCAAATCCGCTCAACGTCTTTACTCTAGATAAATAAGTCATATATTGGCACGTTTCCTTATGAAAACCTAGACAAAATGAGTTTTTTTCTTCTCTCTACCAACAAAATGATGTAATATTTGTTTTGTGGCTTGGATTAGGCTGTCACTATTACCTGTAATCAATAGGTCATCTACATAGACCAACACCACCACACTCAAAGACTCTCTCTTAGTAAACATGAAATAATCATATAGACTTCTGGGTGTAACCCGTGCATATCGTAGCCTCTAATAGTTTAATGTTTCATCACTCTGCTTGTTTGAGGCCATATAGTGATTCAACAATTACACACTTTTGTCTCCTACTTTCAAAATCCAAAGGGTAATTCCATGTATACTTCTTCAATCAAACTTTGCAAAAAGGCATTATAGACATCTATCTGGCGTAGGCCAATCTCTAGAGGCAGCTAGTGCAATAATAGCCCCAACAATGACCATTTGGCGGATCGAGAAAGTTTCAATGATAGCCGCACCTTCCTTTTGACTATAACCCTTAGCTACAAGTCTAGCCTTAAACCTCTCTACTTCACCATTTGCCTCAGATTCGAATCTTTGTATACCCATTTGGACCCCACGCATTCTTACCTTTGGGAAGGTCTATGTTATACCCGGAAGCCCAAAGATTAGGCTTCGAGAGTTGAAATGGAGAAATTTAAAATCTGCACGTCACGTAACGAGTCGTGATGTGATTCGTGCGAGGATCAGGTGTTAATTAAAATTTGGGATTTAAAGTCCTCGCGTACTCGACCACGAGTCTGAACACCCCACGACTCGTTGAGTCGGCCGGGAAGCTGGATGGCCGAGAAGCGAGAAGAATAAGGCAAAGGTACCTCACGGAAGGTCCCCACAAGCCGTGGCTCGGGCTACTACGATTCGTGAGATGGTCGTGATCAACTAGGATGAAAATTATTTGGAATTGAGGTAATAAGATGTGGAAGAGTGGTGACCACAAGTCGTGGTCATTAACGACCGTAAAGTCACTCAGGACGAGTCCATGGACTTGATAGGTGCATTGACGGAAGATGCCATGAAGTCAGGCCTCGAGGTGACAAGTCATCATGTCCCCGGGACTAACTCGGTAGTTATTTTTGCACTTAGTGCGGCTTTTCCGTAATTTCTATGATCCTAAGCATAAAATACGTCGTTTTAAGTTATGAATTATGACTTTTAAGAGGGTTAAGTTCATTCAGACCATTCTTATTCATGCATGCAAAGATAGAAAGTTACAGGGGGTGACTGCTTGTTCTTCTTCAAAGTCTCTTCAAATTCCTCAAGTAATCGCTATGTAAGAATTAGCTATAGCCTGTGCACAGAAGCAGGAGTGGGTGAATCCTTTCACACTCATGCCCACTCTAATCCATGAATCCATGAATTTACTATGTCTAATCTATGTGGTTTTAACCCAAATTCCATGAATTTCCTAATTCTCTACACGAGTATGACCCAAATATGTTTCTACTATTAAATTATGATTCATGGGCAAGTTTTACGTTATTTTGCATTAAAATCATGTTCTAAGCTTTATAAATCAAAAATTCCCAATTATGAAAAGTTCATGAAAGACGAGGTTTGTGATGAATGTATGATTATGATGAGATGTTATATGAAAGCATGTTTTTCAAGATACCCATGTTTATGATCATGTTTTTAAGTGAATTATGTATTTTAAAGCATGTTAAAGTATCGTGCCATGCCTATATGTTCAAGTATGATTATGACTTACGTAATTCGCTTACCATATGGTTTGGAGTGAAGAATCCTAAATTATGTTCATTCAGGGTATGGCTCGAGTTAAGGCTCCTCATGTATGATTCAGATTTATATTTATGATTATTTATCTTTGTCAATAGACTCTATGGTCGCCTCCATTGAAAACGATGGAGAGCTATGCATATTTTTGGGAGTAGTGTCTAGCACCGAGTAGGCTAAGGGCTCCATCAACCTATGCCTCAGAACTACGAGCCAACTTAGGTTTATACTTATATATATATATATATATATATATATATTACTTGTACCTCCCCTCGTGAGCCATCCCCATCCCCATCCCCATCCCTATTGGGCCATGAGCTTGATATCGATATAATGGTATCATCCCTAGCCCCGGAAAGGCTTTGAATCCGCTCTTCCCACTCGAGCACGATAGCTTGAGACCACGTAAGCTCTATTGTGTATGTTGGTTAAAAGATGAGTCTCCCATTGTTCCTCATGATTGCAATTATGCATGTTCATCATTCATGATTTATATATATCTATATATGTTCTAGAGAAGTAGGTTTGACTCAATATCCAGCTTTTACTCATGAATATCAAATTTCAACTTGGATTCATTCCGATTCGCTTATGGTGTTATGTTATATTATGTTGAGACCATGATTTCGGGTAGAATGTGCATGCAAGCTTCTATTCTCGTATTCTTATTGTTTATGTTTACATTAGGCATGTTTTAATTGATTTTACTTTATGTTGCCTACTTACCTTGCATACTCGCATATCTTTACATACCGATCAAGATGATTTTGTTGTATCATTTCATGATACAGACCCGACACACTCACTCGTTCTTAACCAATCTTCGTAGTTGGGGCATCTTACGCTTGTTGGTGAGTCCTCATCTCCCGAGGACCATGCTTATTCGTACTCCCATGTATTTTCGCCGCTTTATCAAGTTAGTCGGGGGTCTTGTCCTATCAACTCATCATGTTTAGAGGCTTTTCTATATAAAAGGATGTATTCACTTCCATTGTGTATTCGATGTTACATTTATTTCGCACTTCGGCTAAGTTTATCATGTTAATGCTTCTACTTTATTGATCGAGTTAGATGTATGTTATGCCATGCCCGACTTTGGGGTCTCCTGTGGCTCCTTGTCCTCTGTCTCGATCCGAGCCTCCGTCGGCCACATGACAGCTTCACCACTTCCCAGTACCATTATCCTCAAGGGATTTGATCTCTTGTTGCATTGCATCAATCCACCTAGAATCCTTTGAGGCATCTCTAAAACTTTGTGGCCTTGATGGTCAAACACTCGGCAATGAAAATGTCCGGTGACTGGGGAGCAGAAAGTTTGTGGTAGGACACAGTAATTGGATAGAGGATATGGGATAAAAGTGTTCAGTGTTTGCCTTCTTTCTTGTATCTATGAGATTATGCTACCAAAGAGGTGTTTTATCGATCCTGGTATATCTTCTCATGCATGGTGCAAAAGACATAGAAGTAACATTCGATCTAGCCGAATGGATTCCATGGTCAGGTCAATACCGTCCAATAACATTCGCGAGGGGTCAACCGTTGCTGCGTAGCATCCTCATGAACCAAATCTCGTATCAACATTCTCATGCTCATGATGAGTTCCAATCCAAACTCGTATCAACACTCGAAGAACAACAACCCGACTTTGGATCAATAGTAATGGCTACTAGTCCGTGAACTGCCATAAGAATTGAACTAGTATGATTAAATGCTCCATATCTACTTGTATTAACATTAACATCAAGTAGAGGATCCAAGTCATATTCAGACGGATATTGGATAAAGGGAAACAAATTTTCTTTGAACACCACATCTCTGCTCACAAAGAATTGCCTCGTATCAAGATCAAGAAGTTTATATCCCTTTTGAGTGACTGCATATCCAAGAAAAACTGCAACCTTAGCTCTTGCTCCAAATTTGTCATTCTTAACTGGGACAGTGACATAACATAGGCATCCAAACACCCATAAATGACTAAACAATGGGGGTTTCCCCATGTAACAACTCATAAGGGGACTGGGCTCCTTGTAGCACATCACTGAAAGCAAATTTCAATTCAAAATACACAACTCCTTCAACACATTCTCCCCAATACTTTGTTGGAACATGATTTCTTGAAACTTCAAAGCTCTAGCAACATTGGAGTATGTGTTTCGTGCTTCCTCTCAACTACTTCATTTTGTTGAGGAGTATGACACAACCGTTTGATGCATAATACCATAAGAGTCAAATAATGCGTATCAGCTTCTTATTAAAAATTCTATTCCATTATTTGATCTCGATTATCTTTACAATGTATGCAACCGAGTCTTTATTTGACTAAGGGAAAGTTCGAGCACTATCACCACATCACTCTTCAAACTCAAGATAGACCTATGTAAACTGAATGATCATCAATAATTAGTCAAAATAGTGTTTGTTATCATGGAGGATACTTTATGGGGTGGCCCTAAACATCCATGTAACAACTCAAATGACTCGCAAACTCCTAGTAGCACTAACAGAATGTCAATCTACTTAGCTAGTGGACAACCGGACAATCGCATTGACAAACACATCAAAGACTTTATTTTGCAAGAAACTTAAGTTCTTCATGTTCTCTACTTGAGGCATGTCCTGTGTTCATTATGCCACAAAATGCTGTTACCGCATCCTTTCTCTACCACCGTGACCGGGTAAGATTGTTAGCCACCGCCTTCAACAACTTCCGCTTCGAATATAACTCTCCTGCTCCCTACCAATCCCCTCACCCCCACATCTAAAGATCCCGAAAACACAAAATTCAAAGAAATAATACACAAGAGCAGACAAAGCCTTGGTTAGCTTGGAAACTGACAACAAGTTATACTTGAAACTGAACATAGAGTATATTATCTACATGCATTTGCTTAAGAAAATCGCAATTCCAATATGTGTCACACTTGAATTTCACTTAGGTAAGTTTACTACTACAGATCATTTGTTTCAACCTTGCTTCAAAGATATTTGGATTAGCCGTAATATAGCATGGAACCTCAAATCTACAATCCATTCTCGAGGACAAGAATCTACCAATAGAGACTATACCGTTGATTAGTCTCGATGTTCTCTCATGATAGGCTTACTACATTCTCGTATTGCTAAGAATCAAGCACAAGATTCTGAGACGCGCGTTAACCGAAGCTATAGGTTGCTCATTTGTGATGTAGTGACCACCTATGTGATGACGCCCATGAGATCCGTCCTCCGAATGACTTCTCCTATATGTGTTTGAGCTTGCATCAACAACATCGCTACAAACTTCTTTTTTTCCTTGAAATCCATGGATACCCAATCAATCGATAACACTTCTCTCGTACATATCCTTTCATACCACAATGATCACATTGTAAAAGGTGATGAAAATTCTCCTTTAGATGCCCTTAAGACCACAAGAATTTATTGTATGAATGGTTTCTTTCCTCCGTAAGGCCGCCTCGACAAACTTGCATACCTAGGCTCTCTTCGACCAACCGCAAGGCTCATAGACTGCCTCTGACCAATCCCGCATAATCATAGGTTTGCACCGTTTCCTATTGCTCCAAACGAACCAGATCTGTGACCTTCATCCTTAGTAATCATGGAATAAAATTGATTCAAAGTTGGTTCAAGTGTTGTTGACAAGATCTGCTCTTCGTGCTTGCTCATAACATTCATTAGAATCGATAGAAATTGAAGTAACCTTTGTCTCTGCAAATACCCATGTAATCTTTCGATTTCTCACAATCACATCCCAAAGGACGGCATTAAGAAAGACAATAAACTTTGCCTGTGAGTTCTCTCGAGCTAGTAAAGTACACAATGATAAGATTTGCCTGAGAAATCATAACAAATTTCTATGCAACCGGGAAAATTCGAACCATTGACTTTATCAAACGCTTCCTTAAGATCCTCCCACACTTGATGTGCGTCCGATGCATACACAATTCCACCGAGCAGTCCCTTGACATTATACTATGATCCAGATAATATAATCGCGTTGAGCCTCCCATTCTTCATGCAATTCCGCAGGAAATTTGTCCTTCTTGTAAGTACCGATCACAAAACCAAGTTTTCTCAATTTTTGTAGAGCAATACACATTGATCTCCGCCATAAACCATAATTTTCCGAATTCTACTAGCCGCGTAGGAATCAAAATCAAACCTGGGGTATTTGAAGGATGAACAAATAGTGGATATATGTACACCTCCTTTTGCATAACCTCCTCTGCCATCGCTATAAATTCTTCAATTGAGCAATTTGGTGTATAACCCAGCTTACACTGCTTCGATACCATGTTGAATTTCATAATTGAAATCATAGATAGAGAGAATATTTTGTATTGAATGAAAACCACAGGTTTACAATGGAGCTAGTACACTATATACATACAATGTGACTAAACCAAGAATTACCTATTGATTGACACCGCCAACCACTTAACCACTATTATAACCTAATAACTAATTGTAGTGGTACCGACACTAACTAACTTCAACTTTAACTCCAATAATTTCCTTAGTCTTTCTTGTGCACTTTTTTTAGTCTACTTAGTCTATCTAAGTGGGCTTAGTTGGGAGGGTTAGGGTCTTTCGCGTTCTTATCTAAAAAAGAATAAGAGGGTAGTTCCCTCAATTGTGGCATCGCCTTCATCATCCATCTAGACAAAGTTGATGAGCTTTTGGACAACTGGCTATGAGCGAACTCCGGTAAGCATTAGACCGTTTGTAATGGCTCGTCCCTAGTGCCTTTGAACGAACCGAAAGGCCTTCTCTTCAGCCCTTTATCGCCCATCTACCACTATATCGATTCATCTCGTGATCTCACCTTTTACTAAATCAAAATGACAATTAACATATACAACTCGGCAAAGATTATATCAAGATTGAGAATATAAGTAATACTTAACCTACAAAAATATAGCTTGCCAATCGCCTAAAATATCTATCTTTATTCGGTCCGTTCAATATATACAAGATGCACTAGCACAAGAAGTTGGAACAACACTCGCTCTATAATCAAAATAAATTATACTTAATTTATGCTATAATCATATTGATGAGTTGTCTATTTTCATCTTAGGGATTATGAATAAGAACTTTGCATTTATAATAATCGAAGATTTAACTCTCTCGTATATAAGCTAAAACTCTATATACTAAATCAACTATTATATAAGTAAACAAACACATAAATTAACATATGATCTATGAAATCTTTACTAAAACTAGAAAAAGCATTGTTCTATACTAAATATTTTATCTAAATACATAATTAATAATATGTATCTCAACAACTTATTTCTCCACCATTTGTTCACTTATCATTACTTACCGTTTAGTAGATAGTATTCTCACCTCTGTGACTATTTTTCTTCTAAAATTAGAGATGCAACAACTACCAACGACAAATCAAGTAAAACATGTATTCTTTTGAAACGGTAAATAAATATTACTCACTCTTCGATTTATATGACTCATTTTTTATTTTAGCTCCGTTCAAAAAGAATGACATACTTTTTTATTTGACAAATATTTAATGACACCGCTAATATTTTACTCATGTTAAGTTTTATTTATTTGGTATAAAATCCACAAAAAGTATTTTTTTAATTTTTAAAATACAAAAAGAATATAAAATTAAAAGATAATTTTAAAATATTGCAAAATCTTTCTCATATTTGTTAAACTTTATGCTTGGTCATACTTCATCACAATATATTAAACTGTATTCAATTTATAGTACTGTACAAGGGGCAAAACTATGGAGGTTGTACTATGGAGCAAAAAACTAATTAGCTCTATCTATAGTGATTTCCCATCTTGGATGATCATTAGAGATGGAGGTTCTTGGTGTTGATATCCCATTATTAAGTGTGTTATTCATGTCTTGAGGGGGGCCATCTTGATTGTTAACTACTACTGGTTTCATTGCTCTATTCACTAACTTCCTCTAACTCCCTCTGCTGCTGCACCACTAGAACTGAAGCTGTGATGCCAACATCTGGCGAAGCCAAGAAATCTCCCACTACACCAAGTTCAGGACATTCACTCCATTCCCCAAGTCCCATTAGCAAAGGAGAATCTTGATGGTGCTTCCCTACAACAATTAAATCAAATCTATCTTCTATGCCTCTAAGACAAGCAGATAGCCCAACCCCATCTCTCGTAACACGTTCTTCGTATATGAAATTCTCGTTCATTGAGCCTCGTAATGAACTGCTTCAATCAGCTATTGTCTAAGCTTTTCTCTGGCATTGTCATAGCCAAACATAAGGAAACGGATAAGTGTTATGGACACATTTGGGTGTCTCGCCAGTCGGGTACCATAGGCTAGTGATTCTGCATCATCTGGACCTCCAATGTAGACCACGGCAGCATGGAACACACCCTGATTGTTTAGTGTCACCATGGGATCCCTTTTAGGATTCCACGATCGACTAGTATGCCCACAGAACAAGGTGCTTTCTTGATGACTTTGGAATTGATATTTTGTATGGCACGGCTTGATGTTCCAACGGAACCATCAATTTCAATGCTTGTGGAATGAGATCATAAATGTCGCTGCTTGGTCCAGTGCAAGGCGACAAATGTCTTCTGGCATTAGGTCAAAATGCGTGATGGTGGTGAACGTTGAAGGGTGACATGTTTCATAGGCAAGCTCGTATTGTCTCAGTATTCACGATTTGGTAATGATATTGAAGCATCCTGAGGGATGTTTCCTGGGAATGATTATGAGTGATAAGAAGGGAGCAGCCTGACCCACGAGCTCACCGAGAACGAGAGCTATGACTCCTATAGGGCTGTGCTCTGTTGGGTTGGATGCTTCAAGTAAGTTGACCATAGTTGGTACACTTTGTAGATCGTGAACACAGACCAGTATCCTTAGCTCAGTGTCAGGCCTTTGAGGGTGCTGAAGGGTCCTTCTCTTTGTTGGAGTTTGTTGTTCAATTGCACGAAGGAGGAATCTTAATAGCGGTGTGATGATCACTGTAACTAAAATAACTGAGATGATGATTACCACTGCGAAGTGCTCATCTGATAGGGCTTCCAGCATTGATTAGAAAGAGCTCAAGTCATTTATTTAATTCGTATGAAAAAACACTACTTGGGCAAAAGACAAAAGAAAGAAGGGGGTTTGATGAAATGTCACCTCTGAAATTCTCCATAAGTTAAAGAAAACAACATCACAGACGCCTCTAGACCAACATCAGACCAACGATAATAGAGTCAATAATGGTCAATGGTGTAGCGAGTTATGATAATCATTACTCCAATCTTGATTAGGACGGAAAAGAGAACTAGAATGGAAATAACCCATAAGGACTTAAAATGAATGGTGAAAATGTTCGTTTTGAGGCCACTGGTGGTGAGGAAAACTGGGTACAAAATCTTGCCAACTGGATAATGAAGTTTCCTGATCAACGCTGCGCCCAGAGGCGGGCCTTCAGGAATGGCCATGCCTAACAAAAGTGCTCCAAACAGGAAGTGTTGCCCAATCGTCTCAGCAGCTAATATGTACGCCAGTACAATTATTAAAATGCAGACAAAGTAGTTCTCCCCAACAGGTTTCCTGGTCTAAGTCTTAATGTCTTCTTAATTACAGGCCTAACAAAAAACTGTGAATATGACTAAGATCACAGGAGACAGAACTGGAACCCACTTATGCTCAATAGAATGTTCTTTCTCCAGCTGCAACTTTATAAAACCTACTGCACCCATGGTAAAAGCCAATCACATCACAGAACATAGCTGCAGAAGTGGCTAACCGCCTTGGTCAGTGCTGAGAACTTGCATTTCTTTGAGAAGGGAACATATGTTGGGAAAACCAACAACGCATTGTGATACTGCAATAATAGGCAGAGATTTTGCATGAGGTCTCCAAGCTGATGAAACGTTGCATAAGCAGGGCTAGCGCAATAGTCGATGCAAGTGAAGAAAACAACACAGAGACGCCTATGATAACGGCCTTTTTCCCTGGTCTGAACATCCTTTTCGAGTCACACTCAACTCCTATAACGAAAAGATAGAAGAAAACACCAAATGTTGCTGCAGTTTCTAATGCCATAACGCTCGAGTAGGTACATGGTTTCTTTCACTTGTTCTAAATGTCCCAATAGTGATGGTCCAAATACTATACCACCCTGACATATATAATTATAATTAATTGTCAAATATACTTCATCAATGCAATTCGCTAACAAATAACAAAAAGACAAGTACATTAGGATGGATCATTTGATTTGGTAGGTCATGGTATGACCAAATTTACTACAAGAACTTGTGAGACAAGAGTAGGTTGACCCAAAGGCTTGAGGCCAACATCAATGAGCAGATGTTAATGAGACAACAGAGAGCTGAAATACCATAAGAGGTGCAGGAAATTTTAAAGGATTACGGGCTTTGTAGCCATTGGAAGTGACGTCTGTTGGGAATAGAAGTGACAGGAATTATTTCGCTCAATAAAATGGGAGAGTTTGTCGGTCAAATATGCCGATTTCGCCATTCTCAATTCAAGACAGCATCTAAAATTCTTTCTATCTTTGTTTCTGCTTCTTTGTAATGAGATTATGATGAAGATGGACATGGGAAAAAATGATGCACTAGTGAGATTGGTGGATTAAGTTTGTTTTGGATAAATGGTCTATAAATTTAAGGATGACATTAGGTAGACACGTATTCACTATTTTCTCTCTAACTGCATCGCCTTGCCTTCAGCTATTTTCCTTTTCTTTTCAAGTTAAAGGAAGAAATAAGAAAAGGAGAAAGGGGATGAAAAGTAGCTTCTATCTCTTTCCTATGGTCAGATAATCGGAAAATAGCAAATAACTATATATGTATAACTTAAAAGAAATGAGATGACAAAATACTCCTTTTTACCACTACAAAATTATCTTAACATTTGTAAGAAAAATAATATAATATTCTTTTTAAAAATTAATATTTGAATATTATTTAGTTTGTATTATTATATTTTAATGTTGAAAAGTTTTTTAGATTTTCTTGCTATACCCGCTTATAGCCATTAATCTTCTTTATTTAATCTTTAGTACTTTATGATACATTATGATAATTAATTTGTCATTAATATTTTTGACCAAAAAATTGCATTATTCTCCCTATATGTTTTGTTTCTTTGAGAGATAAGGGGAAAAAAAGCACTCATCTTCCTACTATTTAGGATATTGGGTTTTCTATTAATCTAAAATCGTTGGTGATTCTGGGCCTTATTTTATATTATTAGGAAATTACAATCCTGGGATGCCACAATTCTGGTGAAATATCTCACATCACACATAAGCACGCCAAGCTATGAGAATTTTCATGATCGTGATTATAGGTCCTGTATTAGAAGATAATATTGTAGGATTTACATTTCAATAATAATTTTTTTTACCGTCATAAGGTATGTCGGTATGTTAATATCTTTATTTTTTTAATTTATAAGTTAAAAATTATAAGTTAAATTTTCTAATTTTAACTTTATTTATAATATAAACCTTTAAAAAATAAAAGTTGAAAAAGTTGACAATCCTATTAAGTCAAAAACTAATTCAAATAAAGTAGATGATATTGTTGTTTATCATTTTTCAAGTGAATATTATGGTTAGTGTGAGTGGATCGAGTGATAGGCTTTGCGTGAATAAAAATAATTTTATGGCTTTACCCAAGTCAATGTAGGAGAAAAATTCTCATTTATCTGCGCATGAAGAACTACTCATATTTTTGAAAAAATAATTTCAAACTAATATCTAAAAAAACACCGACTTTAATCGAGATTTCATGTTTCAAATATTTGAATCAATCTAATACGTTTAATTATTAGAAAATATTGAAAAAAATCTCTTTTGAGAATGTTATGATTGTTTTAATTAAGAATGATATTTTTTTGTTGGCTAAGAATATTATTACTGTGATTTGGTTATGTTAAATATTTTGAATGAAAATGCTAATAACTTACTTGCTTGATTTTTTTGATTTATAACATGTTAAATGTTAGTAAATTTGTTTATTTTATATTATTAAAAGTCAATTTTAAATAGGAAATCGCTTTATATAAAAGATTAGATTTAGATAGAGATAGTGAACTTATTTTGCTTAATGATTTTTGTGAAAAGGAATGAATCATTAATGAAGTTACTCTTCCGTACTCACTTGAATCAAATAGAGTAGCCAAAAGAAAAATAATTTTTTTAATAGAAATAATGTGAATTGTATGTTTGTTAGCTCTTGTGCACTTGATAATTTTTAAGAGAATCTATTTTATGTGTTTGGAAGATACATTATGTACCTTAATATAAAAACCGTATCAATTTTTTATGATTTGTGAAAAATTTATTCCCTTAGACTCGAGATATTTGAAAGTGTGGGTGGCTTGTTAAGATTATACTACCTGATTTCAGGGAAAAAAAGAGATGCTCCCTCTCCGCTTTTAAAATGCGGTTTTTAGATTCTTTGTTTCAAAATAAATGGTATTTTACATAATCAAGAAGACATTAATGATGTTCTTTCAATTTTACCTTCATTTAAACGAGAGAGTTTTACATAATTAAGAAAATCTTAAAGTATTACATCTTTTCCAAGATATTTATTAAGGGTAAGTGGGTAAAATATTTTTTTTCTAGAAATGAAGAGGTTCTTGGCTGGCCACACTGCCTAAAAGACTACTTATTTTGAAACTAAGGAATACAATATTTTTGGTCGTATGTTTATTATGTATGCCGCATATAAATTTTGTGTTTAATAATAGTAATGGATCGGGAACAATAAGCGTTGCATATAAACTTTGTGTTTGTTAGCTCTTTATGTGGATCAGCACACTAAGAGAGCACAACCCGTAATCGCATGATTTTTGTTTAGGATTGACCGAGCTTTAATCTTTACCAGATTGAATTAAAGTCTTTATTGAATTTCATCATTTCCTTTAGAATGAAGTTAAGGTTTTAAATAGTGATGTGATTGAAAGCAATATAATAGTAAAGAAATCAAAATTGTGAATATATTTCTTTAAAAAGTGATAAAATTTTACGTGATCTTATTATTTAAAATTAATTTTGAAAATGAGATTTGGAGAGAAGAAAATTAGCAAGAATAGAAAAATATTTTGGTGAACATTTTTATACTTACCTTGTTTATAGTGATCCTAAAATATATTATGATGTTATTTTTCTTGGTGCATTAGTTTCAAAAAGCCAAATGTTGATAAAGTGCTATAGTGAATTAATATTTATTGTACTAGAGGGGTACAATGATGCTAAGTGGATCTCAAAATTCATATGTGATTATGAGTTTATTCTTGGTGGTGTGTAATAATGAAATCACCAAATAAATTATAATTGGATCGATTATGAAATTTGAGTTTGTTACTTTGGAGTTGGCTGGTATTGATGCTAAGACATCTTAATAAAGTTATAGGGTTTAAATAAATCTAACGTGTCTATATATTGTGATTAGCAACATTAGTCGCAATAAAAATAAATTTTTCAATGATAATAAAACATATGTATTTGAGACATAATGTGATAGAATAGTTGTTAAGATATGAACTATATTCATGAATTATGTGAGGTTTAAGTGAATTTAATCAATCCTCCGACCAAACCTTGGGAAGAAAAATTTATAAATGACACTTCAATGGGAATGAGGTTGTCAAGTTGTATATCAAATATGATGGTAACTCTAACCTATGCAATCGAGATCCGGCGAATTAGGTTCATATGATAATAATAAGTCATTGTTTGATCTTGTGCACTATAAAAATTTGTCTCACTGTGGATCTATTATAGTGTGTATAGTATAAATCAAGGAGTTTTTGCACAGTTGTAAACTCTTAATCTATTACCATATCGTTTATAAGTACCCGTATTGCCTCTGCCGTATCACACTTGATGAGGGACCTATATGAATGTGAAGAGGAGTCAATTTTATAAAATTATGATAGATTTCTAGAGAATTCACGAATACCAAGACATGCGTATGGCCTCTCAAATATAAAACCACAATAATGATAAAGGCTATGCAAGTATAATATGATAGAATAAGACCATGAGTTTACAAGAGAATTTTTGGTTTATAAAAGTTCTAAACTTCACCAATTGTTATGTAATTTTAATCTTATTTTATTTAGATCTATTTCATAGTGTTAGGAATGAAATAATCAAGTGTCACGCGGAAGCTAACAAAGCAAACCTCGAAAGATAATAAACAAGAAGACAAACGGAAAATATACGAAAAGAGACACAATAATTTAACATGGTTCGACCAATCGACCTACATCTACAAGAATATTAGCAATCCACCGTATAAAAGAGTAGAGTATAAAATATTGAGAGAAGTAACCTCACAAAATAAAAGAGATTCACACAAGTAGCTAAAGGTAACACTTGCATCTCACAAATTCTCCTCCTAAATAGAACTCTCAAATATTTTAGTACAACATTTGAATGCTACGAAGATAGAAAGAAGGAACCTCAATTTATAGCGTCCAAAACCTTTTCCTACTGTGAGAAAGGATTAGCCAAATATGAAAATTTTATTTTTCTTTTAGGAAAAAAATCAATTATGGTAAGAAAGTCAAAGCAAACACCCAATAATTCTCTCCCTCTTGACTCGAATTTCGATAAAATAAATTTATTATACCTTCTTCGCGTAATCTTCAACACGTTAAATTCCATCTCCAAAGTTCCGCCTCGTTAAATTTTTATCTTTATACTAGTAATACTCTAATAAAATTTCTCAAATAAAAATCTTCACTAGTTGTTAAATGGATTGTGGCTAGAACTAACTGCAAGATGAACACCCATTTTGAACTCACCATACCACTTATTATGACAAACAAGGAAGCAAACCCAAAATAGAAAAATAACACAAATATTTAACATGAAAACCCTTCAAATCAAAGGTAACTATATCCGACCAAAGATGCAGTATAGCTTCGATATAACAATAAGAGGATAACAAAAAGTTTTCCAAAATGGCTACATAATACGAAGTCAAACACGGAGAATCTATAACAACACCAATAAAAATAAATTGAGAGATATCACCGAAAATCGAGCCGTTGTTCAAGACCAAATCGATGTTTGGCCGACCTTCAAATTCGATCTCCATCAAGCTTAAATCAAATACTAAGATATTAGTAATGCCTGGCCATAATTTTAGCTAGATCCAACGATAAATGAATAAGAAAATTTGATTCAAGGTGGATGGTCTGAGAGTAAACTGCAAGAAATTCTTTTCTTTCTCTCTTATCTCTTGGTGGAAGCTTTTTTAAAAATTACTTTTATGTGCTAAAGTCTTTCAAAGACAAATATGAATGAGCCTTAAATAATTCTTCAAAGTTTCTATTTATAGATAATGTGTGGTGCTTTCTCATAAAGCCAAACTAACTCCAAATAGGAATAAACATTAAAATTCAATTCCAAATATGATTGAAAATTAAAGGAGAATAGGAGTAGGGCTGGCTGTTCCTTTAGCCGAACAAGTGGCCATAACTCAATAAACCCCTCCATCTGCGGCCAAATGATCTTCAAATGGAGAAACTACGAACAAATTTCATGTCTGTCAACGTTTTACAACACTTATGCTTGGTCCGCAATCACCACTTTTGTTAGCATATTCGAAAGATTGTCATCAATGTGTATCTTTTCAACCTCAAATAATTTATCTTTCACAACCATTCTAATCCAATTATACTTTTTTACTAATATGCTTGGACTTAGAACGAAAAGTGGAGTGCTTAGTGAGATAGATAGCACTCGATTATCATAAATAAGACGAACTTTGATCGTCAAAGTCAATATCTTTGAAAATTCTTTTTCATCCAAAGTAATTCTTGGCACCTTCGCACAGTACCTGCGGGTGGATAGATCTATGCACTTCTATAATAAATACCCCCCGCAAAGGTGATCAAATAACCAAAAGTGAATCTTGAATTGTCAAAATTGTCTCCTAATTCAAGTCCGTGGTAGCAAATAAGTTCAAAGGCTTGCCACTACCAAAGTAATAACTCCGTACTCTATCAAGACTTTCAAATATATTAATATCTATTTTACCTGCATACAATGCTCTTTTTTAGAATTAGAAAGAAATCAAGCACGGTAAAGAATGACATATGTAATATCTTGTCTAGTACAAATCATAACATACATCAACTACCAACTCGCAGAGAAGTAGGAATATAAGACATCTCCTTCTCTTCATTAATGGATGGACTCTAGGTCGTACTCAATTTATAGTATTTAGCAAGAGGAGTACTAACCACTTTTACTGGCCATGTTAATATCTTGAGTACCTTCTCAATGTACTGCTTTTTGGATAAGGATAACTCTATTTTTTCTCTATCTCTATGGATTTTGTTACACCCCGAAAGATGTTAGCGGCTAAGGTGTGTGCGCTTGGGCTTGTGGTGAGCAATGAGAGCTTGACGCATGCGTAAAAAAGCCTCTGAGGCAGGACGAATGAGGACATCATCGAAGGATAGTGTGGCCGTGCGAGCTGCCGCGAGGCGCCGATCTTCGCACGTGCCCCCCGACATTGCTCCTATGCTGTATATAAGCTTCCTTGTTAAATTAAAATCATTTTCCAAATGTCCCTTCGCCAAAGATAGAGAGGAAACGTGGGTTTTGAGCAATTTTCACAAATTACGCTATCAAACTTCGTTCAAAACACAAATTAACTTCGAGTAACAAGTTCTAAGCCTACCGAAAGAATCTTTGCGTAGTTATTTCTTGAAAATTCACTGAAAAATCTAACCCCGAGTAACCGTCCGAATCATTCCAAATTGAGTCATAAACGCCATGCATAATAGGCAAGCATTTATCCCTTTTGAACTCTCAAAATTATGGTTTTCTATTGAGTTAAATAAAGTTGAATTATAATAATTTTATTATTAAATGATATCATTGTTTGCGTAATTTAGTATTGAAATAGCTCCTATTATTCCAGCGTAAGGGTTAGCTGAGTGGACTCGCCTCGTTGCGCTGAAACTCACGTTTAACGAGAATCTAAGATACGAGGTATGTTATTTATCCCTCTCTGCCAGTTATCGTGGTATAATGATACGACTCATGTTCAATGGAGATAATGCTCCTATAGGTTGTAACTAGTCAGCCGTCGCAAATTATGATCATATATGTTGTGATTAGTCATTGTTTGTAGACTATGATTATATAGTTATGATGAGCTGCTAGAAAGTGTATTGAGAGTATAGTACAAAGATCCTCATCGGGGAAAGAGTATGTTAAGCGGGACTCACGCTGTGAGCGCTAGAAACTCCTCCATTCTTATGTTCACAAAGATTAGCAGAATCCCCCGATGTTCTCGTCGTCATCCTAAGGCCTTAGAAGTTTATGGTTAGGTGTTGGGCTTGATTTAAGTTGACAAGATCGAGTAACTGCGCGATATAACTTTCGCCTTGATGCCTATATTACGCAAAAAGCTTCCTGTATACCGACGACGTACCTTAATTCCTCTAGGGCCAGAATTTGAATAGGATAGTCTTACTCGAGAGCCGCCGACACCAAGTTTGCCTAGTGAAGTGAGTGACAGCCTTCTTCATGTAGTTAGCCACTACCAAAGTGTCTATTAGTTGTAGTCGACTTAGTGTTTGTCATAAAGGTCGCCCCCATAACTCATCCCAGCTTATACAAGTTAGATAGACCCATGGGTACCCTAAGGAAGGGAACCCTATTAGTAGTTGGATGCGGGCCAACACTCCACCGCTCATATAGATACTGTGCACAGTTGCCGCGAATGGTGAGGTCCGTGTAAATTTGGCCTACAAGGCTAGCAATCTCCAAAGAAGATATATAAATCCGAATGCACTGAAGTTAAGATCTAAGGGACTAGAACCACAAAGAGTACAAGATACCTCAAGCTAAGAATTATAGTAAACTCTTATGGGAAGGTTAGGGGCTAACAACTCAGAGCATGTCTCATTAGTAGCAAATGCTCTACATATGTTCTAAGTGAAGGAACTAAATAGTTGGTCGTCCGCGACCTTACTAGCCGCTTATGAGCTATCACCGTCCTAGCATGACATTCATAGTATCGTTTAGGCCATCGCATTTCACCCTATCCTGGCTTAGACCATTCGAGATTATGATCACTAATGTGATCCTATTATCGAATAGCATTACAGGTGCGCCTCGTTGGTAGCCATACGTGCTATTCTAGGGCAAAGTAGGCAATCGCGTTAGGGCATTGCTATTTATATGCCTTCTGAGTGGCTAGATCGAGACCTGGGATACGATATCAATCGATCGACCCACCTAGGATAGCCTCTTCATCGACCAACTGTGGTTGCTAAAATCGTGTCATCACATTAGGTTATTGATCGCTCCAAGTGAGCTATATGTTGTCCTGTCAGTGGACTATATTCACCCCAAAGGCCATACATACCATCCACGAATGGGATTCTACTTTATGTCGTATCGGCATCCCTGACCCTCCGCGAGCCTTGTGTGCCTGTGGTGTAAAGCACAGGAGCTCAGCTGCCTGCATAGTTACAGAGTCCAATGGCCTTATGTGGAACCAAAAGCTTGGTAGGTCAAGAAGCATCTAGATCATAGGAACCTAGATAGGGTATATAGATTGGATTGTACTTAGGATTATGGGGGCATCGATAGGTTATTTCTCGTATTACTTGCACCTTCCAGCTTATGGGGGCAAAGTTAGGTTTTTGTTTGTATACTTGTTTCGTTATCTATACTTATGAATGTATAGTTGTACAGCTTTCAACTTATATACATATAGTGATTTCATCGGATGCAAAAGGTGAATAAGAAAGTTTACGAAGTTATTTTCTTCCCTTCTTGCTACTTACTTTCAAATTTATTAGCTTTTATTAAGCTTTTCATTACTTTCTTACATATTCAACATATATTGTACTAACGTCCAACTATGGCGTGTTGCATACTTGCTCGTGTGTTTAAACAGATAAATTGTAAGATTTCCTAGCAGCTATTTAGAGTAAGCACTGACCAACTCCTTTCATTCTGAGTTGCTAGGTTGTAAAGGTTTATCCGTCTTATCCGTACAACATTTAGGTAGGCCAGGCCCTATCTCGGCTAATATTTTCACTGGCTGAGACTTACATACTACAAGATTTAGTTAGCCGGTTAATTCTTGGTTGTATGGGGCCCATGTATGTATTATTTTAGGCGCCGGCCTTATGGGGCCTAGTATAGCCGCATGTTTTCATTCCCGTAATAACTAGATAGCATGGTGGTCTTCATCGCCGCATAGGATCCCTTTTATTATTATGTTGGACGGGTTAGCCGTTTTCTTTACAAGTGTTGCGTGGCCTTATCATCCCGAGGCCGTGTTTACGCCGAGATATAGCAATTTGTTTTCTTGATTTTGAGTCGTTGGTAGGCACCCGTGAGGTGTATAAGCCCACTCAGTTAGCCCAAGATTCCAGCCATGGCACAGTGTCACCATGCTTTCCATGCGGGGCGTGCCAAACTTGGTATCGTAGAGTTGTATCCTGTAGAGTCTGTAAGTCGTGTCTAGTAAAGTCTTGCTTATAAATGTGTTGTGCACCACATCTTATAAGTAGGAGGCTACGAGGCATGGTGGCATGTGGTTACCCCCTCCTTCTTATCGAATGTGCTATAAAGGTCGTAGTCAGATAAGGTCGAGTCCCTAAGCCATTGTCACACCGTCTAGAGTAATGTTTGATATAAGATACCTAGCCTAGCCGCAAGTTAGCTAAGCAACACATTAGAGAAGGTACCATGAGGTGCCGATGCTTGGGGGACACCGCCCAAGGTGAAAGCAGCATGTCCTTAATCTCCCCTCCCATCATCCTCCCTAGGGCACCAGAACCTCATAAGGTAATAGGTATGCCAACACCGTCCCCAGTACTTTCTATGGCCTTAGAGTAGAAGGTTAGGAGTATAGTATATATGTGAGTTGACTACTTAGTAGATATTTGAATTAGATAGGGGCGGCGTATAATGTTGGGTTATCCGAAATATGCGAAGGATCAGCATGGCGGGGTCGCATCTGCACTTTGCTTAAGCCGAATTTCGCGCCTTAGCCCCGTTATAGAATGATAAGATTATTTTCTACCCTGGGCCTCTTGTCTTTTTAGTACAACGTAAAGCGTAAGTATCAATACCATGTTGCCCATTAATAGTAAAGGAGGTCTAGAATTGTTGATTTCGAGAAGCGATTGTAAAGGTTAAGATCCCTAGTGTTTAAAAAGTTACCTTAGATCCTCACGCGTAGTAAATTAGAGGGCAGTATAAGATAGCAAGTAGCACCTAAGTACGTGTGAGAGTCCTTGTATAAACCCCAATAGTAAAGCTCAGGTCTGAAATAGGCCGATTCCGCCGCAAGGTACCAATGACTCGGTAGGATATACCGTAGAATAATGGCTATGGCCCTAGTTTGTTATGTCGAAGGATAGAGAGATTATATTAGTGAAATTGGCTCCGAGTGCGAGTCCGAACGTATACAGCTTGTAGACCCGCAAGAATATCTCAAGCGCATCAGGTACGGGGCACGAACACCGCATCTCAAATTTATAAGTAAGATGAAGGCATAGCTCGAAGGAAAACAAAATCACCTCCCGATCAGAAAGTGTGCTGACAGAGCTAGGAATCGCGCCGAATATCGTGGGAAATAAGCATCAGTCGACATTTAGAGGATAAAGAGGTTGTAACCTAGAATACCGCAATGTTACCACTACATGAGGCAAAAAAGTGACGATACGGATACTCCCAGCCTAGTGCAAATGTAGATAAGACCCAAGCAGAAGGAGTCACCGGCCTTGAGATAGTAGGGGACAGAGTCTCGAGACCCGTGAGGCCGACTCTATGTTCTAGACGTGGCAAGGTTTGGCGTAGGTTTCTGCAAGGCATACCATTTCGTTATCCCCCTCCAGGGTTTGACGAAAATATGTTAGGTTATAAAGAGATCTACTGGCCAAGTATTGTGGTGAAGAAGGATAGTACCGAGTTTTGGCATAAAGCTCTAATGTCTAAAGAAAGAGTAGGTTGGACATCGAACTTGCTAGGCTAATTCGTGATAGTCGTGTTCAGCATTTAAGTAGGAGGTAGACAATATGAATATAACCAATGTGGTTACTCGTACTAGTGTGTAAAACATGACCCCGCCTGTCATCATGAAAGGTTAATGATCAACATACTTACCGGCTCTGAATTAGGTTTAGCTAAAGATTGTTTAATTAAATACTAAAGAAATATTCCAAAGATACGTGGTGTCTCGCATCTATTAAACTTTTGAAAAAGGGGCACAACTCACAAATTGTGTTTTGGAAAGGCTTTTAGAATAAATTGGGATTTATGTTAAGTTGAGTACGACTTCTCATCCCCAAACAAATGGCTGCAGCACACACAACTCGGGGATGCCTCGAGACGTAACGTGGAAGTGCATGCCCTCATATGATGGCGTGAAGTAGGTAAGTTAAGAATAATCGGGAATCCAGCATATTATATCGCCGTGGGAAAAAGTTAAACTCACAAGATATTGGCCGGTAGCCCAGGTGGTCATCAAAAGCCTATTCTAACGTATGGCGTGGAGAGTTAGGGATGCAAGCAACGATTGGGTATTCCTCAAAGCCCTCCTAAGGAAGGGCGTGTGAGAGATGATAAGAAGGGAAAGTCCACTTTCAGATTCACTAAGTTGTATTGATCCTCCTAAGATCTACAAGGGTCTATCGTAAAGTTGCCTTTGGGGATGTGGATCTATTCATCAATATTACATGTTGCGTAAGAGACCGCTCGCCGCGTAAGGACTGCTCCCCCGAGGAGACTCCACAGTTATACTAGATTGGCACATCCATAAGGGCTATCTTGAGAACCAAAGCTGTAGCCTAGTATAATCGTATGGAGGAACAAAAGGGCAAAGAGACGACTTGAGAAGTCGTGAGGATGGCATGAGGTCCGGATATCTCGCTATTTCATACCTAACCCAGACAGTAGTTGAAATGAGATTGTTGTTCAGCTATTGTGTTGTTACGTAGAGGTCAACAATATTGTTTAGTTATTCGCCTTTATGATATGAAGCTATGTTGTATCATTTCTTGTAGCGTCCCGTGAGATTCCTATGTTGTGCTTTTCTATTTTTAAGGTTTTTGGATAGTACATAATACGTAGGAGATCTGCCGAAATTTTTCCTGAATTAGTTAAAAGAGTTGAATCTTAAGCCTAAGATTACATTCGAGACGAATATTCCTAAGGGGGATGATGTTACACCCCGTAAGATGTTAACGTCAGGTGCGCAAGGCAGGCCTTGTGGTGAGAAATGGGAGCTTAACACATGTGAGAAAAGACTTGGAGAGAGGATGAGCAAGGACATTATCGAGTGGATTAGCAAGGTCGCTAGGCTGTGCCATGAGACTCGCACGAGGCGCGCCGCAGGAGGCGCGCCTCGCTCGCGTGGCCGCGCGAGGCACCCCTACCACCGCCCTATGCTTATATATAAGCTTCCCTTGTTAAATTCAAATCATTTTCCAAATGTCCCTTCGGCCAGCATAGAGAGGAAACGTGGGTTTTGAGAAATTTTCATCAAATTACGCTATCAAACTCCATCCAAACGCAAATTAACTTCGGATAACAAGTTCTAGGCCTTCCATGGAAAGCATCTCCGCGAAGTTATTTCTTGAAAATTTACTCTTTATATCGGAACCCCACCGAGTAAAGGTCGGAATCATTCCAAATTGAGTCCTAAATGGCCAAATACAATAGGTAAGCATTTATTCCTTCTAAAACTCTCGAAAAATTATGGGCTTTCACTCAGTTATTATAAAGTTGAATTATAAGCATATTATTATTAAAAGATATCATTGTTTGCCGAATTTAATATTGAAAATAGCCCTATTCTACCAGCATAAGGGCTTCGCTGAGTGGACTCGCCTTCGATTAGTTGAAACTCATCGCTAAACGAGAATCGAAATTCGAGGTATGTTAAGGCTTACTTCCTTCCTAAGCAAGTTATTCTCATCGTATGATACGACTATGTGTTCTTGAAATCTGAGATAACGCTCCTATAGGTTGTAACTAGCGTTGTCGCAGAATTATGATCATATATATTGTGATTAGTTGTTGTCCGTAGACTATGATTATATAGGTTGTGGTGAGTCGTCGAAAGCGTACTGAGAGTATATTACGCACCCCCTCATCTGAAAGAGTATGTTGCTTTGGGCACTCCACGCTAGAGCGGGGCCATGTAAACCTCTCGCTCTTATGTTCACAAGATAGTAGAATTCTCGATGTTTTGTCACATCCTAAGACCTTAGAAGTTTATGGTTAGGTGTTGGGCCCGATTGCTGGGACAAAGACGGGGCGCAACCGGCGATATAACTTCGCCGATCGCTCGTATTATTAGTAAAAGCTCTCCTAGAGGCCGTTGGCACACCTTAACACCCTAGGACAGACTTGAATGAGGATAGTCTTACCCGAGAGTCACGTACCAAGATTGCCCAAGAAATAAAGTGACAACCTTCCATGTAAGAAGCCACCGCTGTCTATTCTGCGCCGACTTAGTGCTTGTCATATAGGTCGGCCAGAAGTCATCCTAGCTATACAGTTGATAGACCCGTGGGTACCTTGCTGGAGGGAACTCCTATTAGTAGTTGGATGTGTGGCCAACACCCCACTCGCTCGTACAGATAATGTGCACAAGTTGTCATGGAATGCGAGGCCTGTAAACTTACCTACAAGGTTAGAAAAAGCCAAAAAAGATATATGAAATCTAAATAGACCAAGTAAAGATCTAAGGGACTAGAACCACGCATACAATATTAAATTCAAGCTAAGAATGATAGTAAACCGCTGGGAAGCGTTGTGCCAACAACTCCCGGCATGTTCAATGGGCAGTATCTACCATGTTCAAGCGAAGGAACTAAATAGTTGGTCATACGCACCTTACAAGCCGCTTATGAGTTATCACCAACTAGCATAACATTCAAAGTATCGTTTAGGCCACTCTAAATCTCGCCCTATCCAATCTGTAATCATTAGACATTATGATCACTATCAGATCCTCTCGGGATCGTATATAGGCACATGGAGTGCACCTGTTGGTAGCCATACAAGTTATTCTAGGGGCGAGTAGCGGTCGCATTAGGCATTAAGATCCAGACACGCCTTCCGAGCGACTAGATTGAGACTAAGATACGTGATACGATCAGATCGATCCCACCTAGGATTTCGTTGACCAACTCGTGGTTGCTAATTGTGTCATCGCCTATGGGGCTATTGATCGCTCGCAGGAGCTGCTATGTGATGATATCATCGCTACTTCTGGCCGTTGATTGCTCCAAGGAGCTATATGTTGTCCCAAGGACTATATTCACCCCAAGGGCCATAATACGCCCATCCACGAATAGGCTTTTATTTTTATACCGTACTCAAAGATTTGACCTCCTTGCCGAGCCTTTTGTAGGCCTGTGGTGTAAAGAGCAATCGCCCCAACTGCTGCCGCATACGCTTACAAGAGTCCAAAGAGTGGTTAGATGCGTAATCAGTAAGCCGTAGGGTCGTTATAATGCATAGGAACTGACAGGGGTATATAGATTGCCAGGCTTAGGGCTTTTTATGGGGTTCCCATAGGTTACTCGCATTGCTTGCACTTTCCGCAGCTTGCGGCTGTGCCCAAGTTAGGTTTTTGTTTGTATATTTGTTTTCATAGTTATAGCCTATGAATGTGTTTGTGGCCAGCTTATCATATACGTGTAGTGATTTCATTTATGTGCTATGAATAAGAAAGTTTATAGGTTATTTTCATTTTCTCGCTACCTACTTTCTCGCCTTTATCAACTTCTCTATTCAAATTTTTAGTTATCGTTTTACCAAGAGACATACTGCACTAATGCCCAACTATGGTGTGTTGCATACTTGCCTACAGTTTAGATGCATTTGTATTGTGAGATTTTCTAGCAAATTATCAGAGTCAGCACTGGGGTTACCATCTGAGTTGCCAGTTGTAAAGGTTTATCTATCTTTATTTGTACAACATTTTTCCTAGAGGCTCGTGCACTGCGCATTTAGTTAGTTGGTTGTTGCTGGCCGCATGGGGCCCATGAATGTCTTATTTTAGGTGTTGGCCGGGCCTAGTAGCTACTTGTTATTCCTCGTTATAACTAGAAAACATGGTGGTCTTATCGGCATTACAGAATTCCTTTTATTATTATAGTTAGCTAGGTTAGCTATTTTTTTATAGGTGCCGCGTGGTCTTATCGCCCGAGGTCGTGTTTATGCCGATATATAGCAATTTATTTTCTTGATTTTGAGTCAGCAGGCATTAGAGGTGCATAAGCCCAAAATGTGCCACCATGGATCTGTGTTGTCGCATTAGGTGCCAATCATGCCTCCCGCGCGGGCGTGACAGATTTTATGCCCAAAATTTTCTTTGTTTGCCCTAATTCCTTCACCATAAAATGACGGCTCACCTCTCCTTCTTAAGGATCAGACTTAGATTTATTTCGCCAACAATCAACAAATCATCCATAAAGTAATAAGATAAAAATCAGCTACAAGAACTTCTAAAAGAACACATAGTGATCTGAAGAAGTTTTCTTATTCCCCGATGTTCAATAACATATTCAAACTTCAAGAACCACTTTATTGAAGCTTGGTTCAAGCCTACAAACTCTTTCTCAATATGCGCATATAATTTTCTCTTTCCTTAATTCATAAATTGTCATGCCCCACCTTGGGAGGCATGACTAGCACCTAGTGCCATACTCTGGGATCTCGACCGACTTAGCCGGGCTTACGCACGTCTGCATGCGCGCAACTCAACTCAAGAAAATAACGAGCTATATCTCGGTTGTAAACACAAATTTCCCAATGACAAGGCCGTGTATCCACATGTAAATAAAAATAGCTAACCAACAATAGGCAACAAAGGGATCCTATGCCGACAAGACCATCATGCCGTCTAGTTATACCGTAAATGAGAACAAGCCGTTGTACTATGCCCCACACAGCCAACATAAGAAACATAACTAATTTAGGCCCCACATGACCAACAACACTAACTAACTCACGACAAAATCGCAAGCCTCTAAGAATATAACTAGTGGTCGCACAGTGTCCCGACCTACCCCAAATTCTCTAGAAATGAAAGATCAGAATCTTCTACAACCCGGCAACTCCGAATGAAGGAGCCGGCAAACCGCGTCTTGAATAGTTTCTATTGGAGAGCTCGAACTCGTCCTCTGCCTAAAACCTCGCAAGAAAGTAATGCAGCACCCGAGGACGGGCGTTAGTACATATGTACCGAATATGTAAGATAGTAAATAAGCTATTAAAGACCGAAAGTAAGTAGAGAGAAGGGGCAAAAAGATTAACTCCGTAAGCCGGCTTATTCGTAATCTTCATCTAGAAAACACTACATGTGAATGAGCTACGACTGTACATTCATAAGCTATAAGCTATAGGTAGCGTACAAGAATAGAAAAAAGAACCTAACCTAGCCCCTATAAACTTGAAGGTACAAGCAAAACAAAAATAACCTACCAGACCCCCATAAGCCCCGGTACACCTCAATCTACATACCCCCATCCAGGTTTTTATGACTCTACCGGGTGTTATAGTCAACCTACCTATCCCTGGGTCTCGCAACTGAACTCACTTGGCTCCTAATCTATACTATGTCCGAGTCCAATGGACTCTGATAACCGCACCTGGCATGTGCTCGAGGGGGTGTATTACATTTGACATGGAAATAATAGTCCATCCATGCAATGACTGTGATACCGCCCGGGCCTCGCATCGTCTCCGGGAGATGGCATATCGCTCCTTGTAGTGATGTCATACAAATTCTCCGAGACGACATGTACTTAGTAACCCCGGGGTGATCACGGAAGGCTCCTAAGTGAGCGCAATCCCACCCGAGGTACTATATTGAAGTCTCAATCTAGCCACTCAAAGACGTATTTGGCCTTCCGGGCCTTCCAATCTACGACCACTACGCCCCTAGAATAATCTATATGGATGCTAGCAAGCACACCCCGTGCACCCGTATTTGATTAGAGGATCTTTGTGGTGATCATAATCTCTAACGGTCCTGGACCGAATAGGAGAGATCCGGAGTGGCGACAACACTTCCAAATGTCCTGGTTTTGGAAACTATAACTCACAAGCAACTTTAGGGTCGCAAACGACCAATCACTTATTCCCTTTACTTAGAACGTCATAGGATCGTCTTGTCCGGACATGCTTTTGAGAGGTCGGTATCTAATCCCCGCAGTAGCCTAACAAATTCTTAGCCTAAGGTTAATACTGTACTAACATGGTTCTAGTCCATAGACCTTAACTCGCCCGCTCTGATCTTATATGACTCCTCTGGACGATTCCTAACCTTGAAGTTAAGTTTACACGGACTTAGCCATTCATGGCAACCCTAATTCGAGTATCTCATAGAGCAAGCCGCGCGGCCCCGCCTCTAACTACTAATAAGGTCCCTTCTTAGGGTACCCATGGGTCTATTTGACTTGGACGACCGGGATGACTTCCCAGCGAATTCGTACACGAATACTAAGGCAACCGGAACTCACAATTTCACCAAGAGAAGCACCAGATGGCAGACCACTAGCTCACTAAACAACCCTAGTGCCGTTGACTCTAAAGTATGGTCATCCTACCTAAACTTTTGGCCCTGGGTGCGAGGGTACAAAGGCCTGGGTGTGCTTCACTTACAATACAGTGCCAAACCTGGGTAGTTATATCGCCAGCTACGCCTATACTGTTCAACTTACCAACTCAGTGCACAATAACTATCCACGAACTCCTAAAGTCTAGGCCCGACAATAAAGCATCCAATTCTACTAACACAATAGATCGAAGAATAGAGGATTTCAAGCAATGCTTCTAGCGTGTGTCACACTTAACGTATTCTTTCTCGACAAGGGATACTATGATATAATCTTTATATGTTTTCTAGTAGCTAACCATAACATATGTAACCGTAATCTACCGGGAGCAGAGTTAATCACACATGTCTCGATCCTTATATAGTAGCAAAGAATTAATTACAACATATAGGATCTTTATCTATGTTCAAGACATAGGCCGTATCACTTACAATGAAAAATAACTTGCCGAAGAAATATTCCTTTAAGAGTCCTCAATGTCAATTCCTGCCATCGACGGTTCTAACTGCAATCGCGCTCATTCCAACAATAACCCTTTATGCTAAGAGAATAGGACTAATTTCAATACCAAACTCTAAAAATATCAATAAATTTCAATAATAGAATTAACTATAATCCAACTTCAAATAACTCGACCGAAAATCTATAGTTTCCCGAGAGTCCGTAAGGGAGAAATGCTTACCTAAAGCCTATAGCCGTATAAGAATCAATTAGGAACAATTTCGAAAACTTCACTAATGAGCTTTGATTTTACGAGCGTATTTTTGAGAAAATAACTCCATAAGAATGCTCCCTACAAAAGTTTAGAACTCGATACTTGAAGTTAATTTGAGTTTGGACCGCGTTTGATAGCGTAATCGGGTGAAAAACTATAGAAATCTTCATTGGTTCTTATGTCTAGCTGAAGGATTATGTTAGTGAATCATTAAAATGAAAGGAGGGTGCTTTATGTATATATATTAGGAAAGGCTAAGGGGTCCATGAAACGGACCCCATCGCGCCAAAAGTCGTGCTCGCCACGGCGCCCATCGCGGAGGAGGGGAGTCCGTGACGCGCCCGCCTAGCCTCTTCCTCTCATGAACTCGATTCCAAACTTAAATGTCCTTTCCAGCCCCTTTTCATATTTTTGTACTTTAAAACTCAACATACACACGAATACGCCGACTAAATAATAGAAACTTACTGGGTGTAACACAAAACTCGGTGTTTCTCTATGTAAATCTCTTCTGCCTTAATCTGCCACTCATTTAAGAAAGTAAGTCATGGCATCTATCCGCCAAAACTCTAAATTTAGACTTGCAGCTAAGCCTAGAACCATACAAATAAGACATTTTCACAAAAAGGGAGGAAATTTTATCAAAGTCAACTCCTTCTCTCGGACAAAACTTTTGACAACTAACCTCGACTTATACCTTAACGCAGAGGTATGTTGCTCTTTCTTTACAAAATCCATTTGCTTGTTAATGCTTTCTTATCTTTTGATAATTTAATAACTCATATATGTCATTATCATGGAGTGATTTCATCTCTCATCTTCCATGACTCTACCCATGGATCTTCATATCATAACCTTCAATTCTCCCTATCTCGTGTCAAAGTACATACTACTAGGAGAATAACGCGTTGATTTTTTCTTTTCTCCCTACTAGTTCTATTATAGGCTTGAGCATCCTAAATAGTTACCTCGAGCAAGAGTTGGTTGTTGGTCAACCACAACATCATTAATAGGAGCATCTATAGGTTCTACACCTTGATGGTCATTTTGATTCTAATCAATGACCGTTATTATCTTAGGTTCCTTCATGTGCAATAGGTGTATCAAGAATAAAAATTAGATCAACATCGACTAAGCTCTTATTATTCTAAGAAATTATTTTCTCGCCTTGTTAATATCTTCAATAGTTTAATCTTCAAAGAACACGCATCATGACTTCTATTAAGCTTATTAATCGGATGGGTAAAACGCTATCCAAACCTATTGTCTATAAATAATAAAGATGCACTACTTAGTTTTGATATCTAGTTTTGATCTCTCATCTTTTGGAACATGCATACAAGCTTTACATTCAGTGACTTTCAAGTGATCAATGAAACATTTTTAGAAAACAAAATTCTTTTCTAGGATGTCACCATCCAGCAATGTTAGAGCCAAATTGATAACATAAGAGATAGTGTTAAGTGCTTCAAATAGAAAGAAATTTGAAAGTTTAAATTCTCCAAATCACGTATCGACTCTCTCAACTAGATTTCTATCCATCTTCTCTGCAAAGCCATTCAACTAAGGCGTCTTGGGCAGAATTTTTTATGATGAATTTCTTGCAATTTGCAATACTTATCAAAAGGGTCACAATATTCACCACTATTATTAGTTTATATACATTTTAATTTCTTTGGTCGGTCTTTCGACACATGGAAGTTTCTTTAAAAATCAAGTACTTATAAATTTAAAGATATACTGAAAGAGTCAAAGAATGATCGTAAATGAAAGTCAAAGCAAAGTGCACTACCTTTTGATTTTACTTTAAAAGGATCACATATGGGTTAGAGTGTACTAGCTCCAATAATTTAGGCTTTCTTTGAAGGATGATGACTATGAGAAGAAATTCTTTCCTCGTTTTTCTCGCAAGCAACGAACACATTTTTTCACTAGTGCTTGTTTCACACAAGCGAGCAATTCTTCTTAAGCAAACATGTAATCTCTCTCTCACTCATATGACTTAACCTTTGTGCCACCATTCTAATAAAGTACTTCCACCATATTTATACAGAGTCACTAAGGATAGATCCTTATGTCACATATAAATTAGAATACTTTCTTCCTTGAGCGACAACTAATGAACATTTAGCAGCTTCCATTGACCATTAAAAAGTCATTATGGTAGCCTTCATCATCTAGTTTTTCTATATAAGATCAAATTTAAAGAAATATCCAGAGCATACTTGACACTGAAAAGGATTAACATTAAAATATCAATATTCAGCTTCAAACAAACTTGCCAACACCAAGCACCTTAACCTCACCGACATTACCTATCTTCACATCGAGTTAATAGGAGTATAAGATGAAAGAAATATTTTCTATGATATGAGATGTACTTGCTACTTACTATCCACTAGTATCATGAATTCAAAATTGATGACATTTTTATCACAAGTAAAAAGAAGGTCATCCTCGGACTCACAAACAACAATAATGCTGCTATTTCTTCTTTCTTTCCTTCTCTAATTTCGTGCTTCAGCTATTGTAGAACCTTTTACCATGTAAACATTGCATGAATATTCTCGATACCGACCTTGGATTTGCTTTTTTCTTTTACCTCTATCGAACCTCTTAGTTTTCTCTCCCTGCCTTTAGTAAACAATACATCTAAATGTGAAGATGATCCCTAGAATTTTCTCCTTTCATCTTCATTAGACGCACACTTTTGGCATATTCCATGGTCACTTTATCACCAGGAGCTGAATTTGTTAAAAAAATATGAAGAGTTTCCTAAGAATCGTATATTCAAGCCAAAGTGCTTATATTTCATCATCGAAATTGACATTCATTCTAGACAACTTTATCAAAGACACCTTGAAAATTATTTATATGATCAAGAATAGGACTTCCTTTGTATTTAATATCCATCAATTGCTTTACTAAGAACAACTTGCTATTGCCATTGTTGAAGTGTAAAACGCCTCAAATTTTTTCCACAATGATCTACACGTGTCTCATTAACAATATGGTTGCAAACATTGTCTTCAACCCATTATCTTATATAGCCAATATTTGTTGGCGCTTAAAATTCCAATTTTGATTAGTCATATACTCAAGTTTATAAGTTAAGAAAAACCAGAAGATGCATCTTTACAAACAATAGATCTTTCATTTTGTTTTTTTATTTATTATAATTACTCCCATTTAATCATAAGATCTTGCTCATATTCACCTCCATAAAAAAGGGCCTCTTGAAAAATAACTCCGCCCGATACCACTGTTAGGACCAAACAATCGTGTGTCAGTGAAACTAATAAAGTAAACCTCGGTTAAGATAAATAAGTATACAAACGAGAAAAATACTAAAAGATACATGATATGCCGTGATTTAATGGCAACAAAATGGTTCTTTTAACGAAGGATTTTGTAGTGCTTAAGTATGTTTTTATGAGATATGATGGTATTTTGTATCTAGTTGCAAGTAAATAGGTTGCACAGGCAAAGTTGGAAATTTGAGCTAAAATGTTACAAGTGGTGCCATGGATATAAGTGATGGACCGTAGAATCAATTCACTAACCGGGTCGTTTTGTCATTGAAAAAGATCCATAAAGTCACAAAGTTGGTTCCTACATAGCTTCATTCGACTCCATCAAGAAACCAAAGAAAACACCATCCTAAATAGCCGTCAAGAGATTCTGGTGTGCTACGTTAATTCACCACTGCTGAATTAAGTGATGGGCCGTGAAACCATATCATGAATCTCGCCCCCGGGTCCATCATTGTTCAATGTTCCAAAAGGTTATAGTATGGGGTTTTCAGACCATCGCCTGATGACGACTTCAGAAAATTTCCACGGTACCGTCGTAATCCGCAAATTTTAAGCAATAAAGCGCAATTGATATAAGATTTCCAACATCCATAAACTATGGTTTTGAATGATTGCTCATGGAGGGCCGACGCAATAGTTTCCTAGTTTAATTAAGATAGGATTGTGATGTTTTAATATAATTTTCTTAGAGTTTACTTAAATCTATACACACTATTACGAGATTCCTATGTTTTGTTTCTTGAAGTTTCAAAGCAAAGAGACAACTTTTCTCTCTATTTTTATTGGATTTGTGAAGTTTGACTCTTGGATCACGACAGAATACAATTTGAATTCTTTTATCATTACGCCCGAGTCTACACTCGAACGGGGACATCCCAGATTAAGTCACAAAGGACTTATAAGTCAACCCTTGGTCTATCATACGTTGGTATTCCGAGTTAAATAAATAGAGCTAAGATTTGAAATAATAACATAAAAGCATTTAAGAGAATAAACTGAAATCGTAAAGTTTAAGAACATCCGAAGTCCGGAATTAATTCCGTGTCCGAAAGCCTTCTAACCGATGAGTTGCTAGACAAGCCCCCAACTAACTCTAAGTCTAAATAAAACCCGTAATCTCGACCGTAAAAAATGAAACAAGGCCCTCGAATGATGAGGACTACACTTCAATCGCGACCGAGAAGGATCTGAACCGTAGCGACTAACATTGGATGAGTATGGAAGCCGCAACTATATCATGAAACGATACAACATAAATGTGTTATGAGTCACTTAACGAGTCAGTCGCTGATCGGCGACGACTCGCGGGGCACTCGTTAGGTACACCGCCTAACAACTCACAAGGACTCGTTAATGGGGGGACATAAAGAGTCGCGTGGTGTGACCACGACTGTGGGAGGGGCCGCCCTCTGCTGGGGAACACCCTCCCTTTACAAATTCTCAACCTCTCTCTCACTTACCGACCTAACGAGTCGTTAAGTCACTTAACGAGTCACCTAGTGAGTCGTCCCCGTAGTGATTTCGTAGATCTTTCGCATTTTCTAATTTAAGTCCCAGATCTAATTTTGAGTTTTCGGGGCATTACAATATCTCCCCCGGAAACATTCATCCTTGGATGTTAGAAAACATATAGAAAACATAGAATAACAATCAAAATTTCCTATACGTTTCATTTAACTTCAAAACTCCTGGAACGACTCACCTCCGTTTCAAAATATATAACCGAACCGAATTTATCTTTCATACATACATTCAAACATGCTAAAAGAGACTTGAAACCTGAACTAAATCATGAAAGCTACATTGAGTTCTAGGGGCAAAACTAATGTCTCAAGCCGTGATGTGAGCCAGAGAACAAATGCGGTATTTGGCCACTCATCTCGGCCGCCTCCCACGAGCCTCAACCTCAGCCTATTTCTCCATAAGACTTTGTTTGAAGCCATTTCTGTTCCTCAACTTAAAACCTGACGGTCATGATCCGACCGGTACTTCCTCATATGAGACTATCTTTTATTCCTACACCGCCAATGACACAATTGAGGTTGGATCTCGATGCAATTCTTCAAAAGTTGACAATGTGGAAAATCGGGGTGCACAACTGCCAGTTCGGGTTGCACTTCTAGCTTATAGGCTACATTGTTGATTTGCTCAAAATTCTATAGGGTTACACATATCTCGGATCGAGCTTCCCTTCTTGCCAAACCTCATCACCCTTTTATGGGCGAAATTCTTGTGTAAAACCTGGGCCATCAACCGCAAACCTAATCCCTTTTCCGCACACGAGATAAGATTTCCGACAGCCTTCGAGCCGTTTTCAACCTTTCATGACAGCCGAACTTTCCGCATTGCCTCGTGAATTGACTCAGCCCTATCAAGGCAGTCTCACCAACTCCTTTAACTACCCTATAGGAGATATACACTTTCTCCCATATAATGCTTCAATGGGGGCCATCCAATGCTAGAATGGTAGCTATTGTTGTACGCAAACTCAATAAGAGGTAAAGGTCATCCCACTACCCTTAAAATCAATCGTGCACGCCTAGCATATATTCTAGGGTCTAAATAGTTTGATCAGCCTTGCCCACTCCATTCAAGGGTGAAAAAGTTGTGCCGAGTTTGACTCGAGTGCCTAGTCCCTTCTCAAAAGACTTCCAAAAGTTGTTGTGTGAACCGAGTTCCTCTTTCCCGAAATGACAGATATAGGAACCCCATGGAGTCTAACTAACCTAGGATGTAAAGTCTAGCATAGTCCTCAACCGAGTCCGTAGTTTTAACTAGAAGGAAATGAGCCGACTCTAGTCATCCGATCTACTACTACCCAACCGAGTCATGGTGCCAGCGAGTCCGAGGTAGACCCGTTATGAAGCCCATGTTTACTTCTTCCCACCTACGTGGAGTACGTCGATATACCGGGTCATACCTCTGGTCTCTAGTGTTCTACCTTGACTTGTTGGCAGTCAAGTATTTAGCTACAAATTCAACAATATCTCTTCTCATGCCATTCCACCAAGAACATCCTATAAATCACTTTCAGACATCTTAAGAGCAACTGTGGTGAATGGAATATCTAGAACTATGCGCTCACCCAACATTCGTTGTCTTAACTCACCAACATCCGAGACACACAATCTTCCCCGGTAACGGAGCACACCATCCCCCTTTGGAGAACGCCTCAACCTCCTTCCCGAGAACGCTTCTTTAAGTTTAAGTAATTAACCGGATCTTCATCCGTCTCGGGACTTAACTTCAACTACCGAAGACGAGTCCACTCCACTTTGGCATTACCACACCACCTTCCTACCGATTCCACCAAATAAGACTTAACCGGGCTAGTCCGTGAACATGCATCCTTCGCTAACTCCTTCCCCTTCCTCAATGTGAACCACACTCCCCATAGACCATCTTCTCTTAGGGATTCATCCACCACATTGTTCTCACCCAGAGATACAACACGCTCATATTATAAAGTCTTTTAGCGAACTCCAACCACCTTCGATGCAAAGTTTAGTTCTTTCGAGTTAGCACGCATCTTACACTCTTATGATCTCGTGAATACATCCACGTGAGCTCCATATAATGCCTCCATGTTTTTAGCGCAAACACCATCGGCCGCTAACTCCACATCATGAGTTGGATAGTTCTTCCCCGCCGAACCCGAGCCGTCTTCGGGAGGCGAGGCTATCACTTTGCCCCGCTACACGAACGCACCGAGTCCAACCTCGGAAGCACCACAATAAACAACCAATCCATCTATTCCTTCCGGTATGCTCGTAATCGGAGCAGTAGTGAGTCGAGTCTTCAACTCCTAAAACTCTTCTCACACTCATCCGACCACCGAAATTTCACCTTATTTTGAGTCAAATTACTAGAGGAGGTGCTATAGAGGAGAAACCCCTCCACAAACCTCGGTAATAACCCGACAAAACCTGTGAAACTCCCGATTTCGTAGGGAGAGGTAGGTCCGGCCAATCTTTCATTGTTGTTATCTTTTGAGGGTCTACTTGTATTCCTTCACCTTATACCATATGACCTAATAAGTGTCACGCGACTTTAACTTAATTCGCACTTGCCGAACTTGGCGAAACCGGCGGTCCCCGAAAGTGTTCATAATGCTAATCTTAGATGATTTGCATGCTCTTCCCTTACTCGAGTATACTAGAATGTCTTCTTCAATAAATACAATAACGAACATATCCGTATACTTCTTGGAAGACTTTATTCATCAAGTCCTACGAAGGTCAGCCGGGAGCATTTGTTAGCTCGAAGGACATCACCACAAACTTATAGTGACCATACCGAGTTTTGAATATTGTTTTCGCATGTCACACCTTTTCGACCCTTAGCCGATGATACCCCGACCTAAGATCGGTTTTTGAGAAACAACCGGCTCCCCGAAGTTGGTCAAACAGGTCGTCAATACTGGGTAGGGAATACTTGTTCTTATTTTTAACCTTGTTCGCTCGATGGTAATCTATGCACACTCGAGGTACCCGTCCTTATGCACGAATAGTAACAAAACTGTGGAGAGATGGTGTGTGTGATAAACCTCATCAAGAAGATCTTTTAGCCGCTCCTTCAACTTCTCTTAAACTCACTGGCCATTGGGTGTAAGGAGCGATGGAGACGGGTCGAGTATCCGATGAGGTCTATTCCGGGTTCATTTCCTGCCTCTGGGGAAACTGGGAAGATCCTCAGGAAATACATCTCGGAACCTACTAACTAATTGAATTGATCGGATAGTTGGGGTCTCAAAGTTGAAATCCTTGACCCGAACTAGATGATAAATACACCTGAGATGAGTTTTGGCCTCAAGGTAGGAAATAAAAACCTACCTTTAGGTGCCGAACCGTCGCCCGTCCATTCTAACACTAGTTTATTTGGAACCGGAATTTGACAACTCTAGTTTTGTAGTCAACTCGAGGCATAGTAGGAGTGTAACCAATCCATGCCGAGAATAAGGCTAAACAACCATGTCTAACTCTACAGATCAACTGGAATGACTTTATTCAGGATCGAGACTCGGCGCTTATACACTCTACCGGCTCTACCCGACTCGCCAACCGGGGGTGGAGATCGAGAATGATTCTAAGAGGATCTTCGGACTGATATTGAACTGTAATGATATGTAGGGAGTCACGAATGAAAGAGTGTCTCCCGGATATGTGGAGGGCATACACGCCTAGATGAAAGAGACGAATATACCCGTGACTACGTCGTAAGTTCTCCCGATCCCGACGGAAGACAGAGCATAAACGATTTCTGCGTTGACCGCCATCTCAGACTCGATGTGTTAGCTCGCGAGATGGTCGGCCTGGGCTGAGATGATGATGTGGTAGATTGTGATCTCCCTTGCCCGCCGACTGTGCACTCCCTAAGTCGATGCCTGTTCATCCACAACCAAAATAACCCTCTCTACCCCAAGGCACTCCTGGGGGTTCCTACCACACTTGGGACAAGCCGGATACTTGTTCTCGGTAGTGTAGGCTCGAGAATGAGTGCGGCGATGACCCACCCTCTCGAATCCCGAGGGACCGAAAGGTTGGGGCGCCGCTTAACCGGGGTGTTGGGGCTCGCTATTGTTGTCAGCTGTGAGGCGCTACTACCGCTAGACCTCTCGTGACCAAATCCTGAGTGACCAGCCCTGCCCGCTATTTTTCCACTCCATATCCCTTAGCTTTTCACCAATCATAGGGCATAGACAATCAAGTTGAAGTCCATATCCTTAATCAACATTCTCGTTCTCCACTTAAGGTCCGCCGCCACCCCGTTCACTGGGGCCTCAACATGCGAGCCCTTGGCTCGCTTACCATCTCTCGAAGTGTAATTAGACAACCCGGTAAACTCTAGAGCATACTCCTCCATAGTTCGTTGCCCTATCTCAAGTTCATAAACTCCGCCATCTTTGCCTCCCGCCCGAGGGAAAATCCCATCCAAGAAAGCTGCAGTAACTCCTTCCACTTCTGCATCGAACCTCAAGCCCCATTGGCCGCCTCTTTCCACTGCTCATACTAGACCCGAGCTACCCCTTTTAGCTTCTAGGCAGCCAGGTCAACAATCTCAGAAGAGCTAACACCCGTAATACGGGTAATCTTCCCGATCTCATCCACAAAACTCTTAGGACCTCTACTTTGATCCTTGAAAAGATGGAGGGTTCATATGGGAGAAGTCCCGCATCCTCGCACTCGCCGCCGACCAAGGTGTTCATCGTCACCACCTACCACCACCTAGTTGGTGACCTGCTGGGGCGCAGCTGAATGGTCGCCCAATTCGGCGGTAGATACCTAATCATCTTGATGGCCTGTCAGGTTGGTGGGGCAGTTCGCATAAGTATCAATCTCTTCTTCCACTCCCCGGCTGCCTAGGAGGCATGGTTCACTCAAAACAAAACAGCACGAGTTAGAAGGGCATTTCTGGGATTGAACTTTAACCCACGATAAAAAGTATGAACAAAAAAGAGTTTTTTCTAATAACATCTCAGTTTCCTGCCATAATTGTGGCATGCTTCATACCTATGAAAATGAATCTACTGATGCGCTTTTCACATTCAAAGGATCCTTCAAACCTAGTGCTCGACAGCCAAGTTTGTCATGCCCCCAAGTCTACACTCGGACGAGATATTTGCATTTGAAGTCACAAGTGGACCAGTCAACCCTGTGTCTATCATACACCGGCATTCCGAGTTAAATAAATATAGTGGAAGCTTTGAAATAATAGCATAAAGCATTTTTACAAGAATAAAACTCAAATCATAATGTTTGCGAACATCCGAAGTCCGGAATTAATTCGTGTCCGTTTCCTTTCTAATTGATGAGTTGTTGGGACAAGCCCCCAACTAACTCTAAGTCTAAATAAAAATGTAATCTGACCGTAAAACAAATTAAACAAGGCCCTCGAATTCACGAGAACTCACACTTCAACGGGGCCGAGGGAAGATCTATAACTAGCGCTAACGTTGATAAGTCTCGGGAACCTGCAACCGTATCATGAAACGATACAACATAAAGTATGCGTCAATATTTAAATCTACTAAGTAAGTGGGAGAAAACATAACCGAATATAATGTCTGAACCGATATGATACGCAATGACCGATAAGTAAATTGAACCGAACTACCGAAGTTAACCGAGGTGGTCAAAATGACCCTATCTCGATGGTCAAGGCATGTTCTAAGTCCGAAAGTACCCGAGCCGAGATACCGAACTAAACCGAGTCAAACCGATAGAACCTGGAACTGAACCTAACTAGATCGGGACATGACAGTGGGTGAGTCTCTAACCGACATATAACCACGTTGAGCTGCACGTGAGCCCAATGAATACACTCCACCTAGATGGGACTCAATATACCTTGCTGTGGTATAAAGGCATGAACCGGGTGATCACAAAAAATCTAGGGCCAATCGTGCTAAGTAATACTATAACCTACGCTGGAAACGAGTCTGAGAACCCGGGTGTGTTGGAACCCCTGGGTCCGCCTGGCAAGTCGAGTCCCACTTTACCGAAAACCTCTATACCGAACTACTAGGGCCGATAGCTCAAACTAGGGTCCAAGACTAGTCGTGACATATAACTCGGAAGTACCTGAGAGTCTTATCTACTCGTATTCTAAAATTGGGTTCTAGGACTGTGGGTCATAGCCGCTTATCCGAAAGCATCGTAACCATATAAGAACACCAGAAACTAAACTAGGGTTTCTGGGCCGCCGAGCTATATATCTAAAGTGTCATGACCGCCTAATGGACCAATAAACCGGATTCTCGAGTGTGATTCTCGATAACCGAGAAGCGCCATAAGTCAAACTAATTAGTTGACAAGTTCCCTGAAGAATTCCGAATAGTTCTAAGAGGTTATATGTTCTAACCGAACTAAACTATTAAGCAAATAATAGAAAACTCAACTCTAACAACAACAAGAAGCTCATAATTGGCAAAAATTCAAGAATTTAAGAAATCTCATCCGAAAAGGTTAAAAATCATTTTATCAATGAAATATTTTCTCAACATATAAATAATAAGAATCACTAGGAAATTCAACCCAAAATATACTTCATTAACTGGGGAGCGGAATTTATTACGCAAACAACCTCTCATGCGAGATTTTAGGCTTCAATTAACTTTTGTATGAACATTGACAATTTAATTAGGAACTGGAGTAAAGATAATATGAACACCACGGATATTACTTTAGGTAAAATTAATGAAAAAATGACATGAAATTTATTTTATTCGAAAGCTCTGTGGGCTAAAACCTGACAGAGAAACTATGGAGGGTTTGAGGGACACAAGGAAAGAATAATTTCCCTTGTTGAATTCCCACATACCCGACTAAATTTTTCCCGGAGAAAGAAACTTGAAAGGCCGCAATCGGTAGGAACCCTAGACCTTGCTTCGGGAGTTCTCGAGAGAAAACTTACGAAAATCTTTTAAAAGTCTCAGTGGGAATAAGAAAAAACATTTAACCCCTCTAAATCCCTTCAAATAATTCCAAAACGACGTAGTTTAGAGTCTTAGAGAATAGAAACTAAATAGCCCTTCTTTGAAAAATGCTAGAAAACTGCTGTAACCCTAATGGGTTGCAGATCGACCATGACTCGTGGTCACACCTGTACACGCCCAAGTTTCTCTTGTAGGTCACCATGAGGGACCTCACGAAGTCGTGGTCACTAACCACAACTCGTGGTCAGTCGTGGAACACACGCTCCTTTTGAAGATCCTATACCATACTTGTTAATGAAGTCACTTAATGACCAAGGCCACCGGCACTGCTAGGTACACTGCCTCTAAAACTCACAAGGACTGATAACGAGGGACATAAGGAGTCATTGGGCAGTGAGCACGACTTAGAGGTCGCCCGTTGGGAACACTGTCTCCCTTTTTACAAATTCTCAAACCTCTTTCTCACTGGCCGACCTAACGAGTCGTTAGGTCACTTAATGAGTTGTTAGGTCACTTAACGAGTCGTTAGGTGAGTCGTCCTGCATTTCCTCGTGGCATTTTCAAATTTTCGATTTAAGTCCCTGATCTAAATTTTGAGCTTTCCGGCATTACATTTATTCATATCTCGTAAGTATATTTTTATGAATTCTTATAGAAAATTTGATAATATGCATGCACAAAGAGTAGCTAGATTCCATAACTAGAAAGGCAGAACTAGAATAATAAATGCGGATAAAATAAAATAGTGAACTTCTTGAACTGATGATGCATGTATTGTTAAACTCTTAGCTTTGATTGCTTTTTACCGGCTTTCAAACATTAGAACTTGCCATAAACCTTAACTTGCTGAACAGTTGAGACAGTTATGAAAAAAAGATCACACCGGAGATTTGAAGCTACCAAACTTCATGTAATGACTTGAGCTTCTAACGAGGGAAAGTCATTCTAAAATAAATGACGAGGTTAACATGTGAGCAATCCCAAAGTCCGAAAGAATTTGCAGTGTCATTTATCTAATAGGGTCAAAAAGAAGTCAAGTAAATCTTAATCGTCAATTTTACAATTTAATATCACCAAGATAGATCACTAATAAATTAAACCTCGCTAAATTATTTTAAAAATAGGGAACATAGTTCTAGTATACTCTCAATTATTGAAAACAATCAAAAGATTCTCAAACATAAATCGCTAGTTCAAACTCAATTATATTATTTTTCTTTATTACAAACCTCTCAGAAATATCAACTACTAGTTGAATACTTATCATGATGATTTTTCACCATATTTCTTGTGAGATTCGACCTCAACCTAGTTGGATTATGTAGTTGCTAATGAGCGCTTTATACTTCTTAAGAGGTGTAATTTAAGCATATTAATTTTGACGTCATCGCGGGGAAATCAAGGTACTTGTGTCGCACCACAACGTTAAATCAGCCGCTTGGGAGGCAACATAAGGGGTATCTTGATAAAGTCTAAGTAATCAAGATACTCACATCATGCCTAAATATTAAATCAAGCCCCGGTTAGGAGGCAACCCAAGGGGTATCTTGATGAAGTCTCGAGCAATCAAGATACCCGCATTGTGTCGCGATATTAAATCGTGCGCTGCTTAGAGGCAACCCAAGGTATCTTGTATACTCGTACTTTGTTTTTGTTCTTAGGGAAATTGATCTCTTTGCTGGAGGCATGTGGATACAGAACTTGAAGTGGGCAAATTTGTGCAACTACCTAACTAGATGACAGAATCTTTGAAAACTCTTGGCTTGCCGGGTTTGCACCATGAAAAACTAAAGAGGAAATAAAAATATTATGAGACGAGAAGAATGGATGAGTTCACTTAACACTCGACAAACCATGGAGTCCGTGGAGGCCTCAAGCCAAGCTGATGTGTCGGTGACCAAAACTTCCTCTCAACTTTTTGAAGATCAATAGGATGGTCCATCATCAATAAAGATGGCCCATAAATTCAAAAGTGTGAAACTAGAGCCAAGACTGTGATACTCAAAATCCATAGAGCAAACAACAACCTATTCTTTATTTGATGGGTCACACTCCATTAGTTGCCTGAAAAATTAAACCCTAACCCGACTTGCTTTTCTTCTTCTTCTTCTTCCTATGACACTTGCCCGTATCAAAAATAAATTCAAACCTCTATAACTCCCTCTAAACTTCCTCCAATCAAATACCCAAGTTGTCCCACACTCATCTCTATCAAATCCCAAGATTCCACAAAATCTATCATATCTCTCCAATACCCCACGATTACCTCCACCATCAAAGCCCCAAAATCCATCATCAAGCCCCTACCAAATAAGATTCCTATCTCCATATAAAATCCCACTATTTCGAACAAGCTCCAAAATCAAATCTAGCTTGCACTATCAAATAGATCGTTGTTATTATTATAAAATCAAACATCACCATGACCTTAGATCGCATCACTGTTGTAGTAGATTTCAAGGAGGAAATGACGGTTCATCCTTCAAAGAATGGCCATCAACATGGCCATGTTTGTAAGATTAGAAGTTGCCCAATTTGTAGAATTTTAATTGGCAACAAGACGACCCGCAAAGCCAAACAACGGTCCGCCGTCTTTCCTGTGAAAACATCACAAACTTATAGATTATTTTTCACTACTTCACTTAACGAGTCATGAATACCAACGACAACCCATTTTTCTCCTAGTGTATACCTAGTTCCAACTATGAATCAATACATTTTCCGAAGCAAGTATGCCTCTTATATTTCAAACAAGGAGGGGGATAAGTAATGCACCCACCATGAGGCAAAGAATTGTTAATACTCATATGAAGGACACTCTTGAGTCTCGATGAGCGGTAAGTGAGACTACCTAAGCTTCATACCACTAGGCAATGAGCAATTTTAAACAACAAGTGCCTCCTCCCCAGTCTGAAGAGTAGAGGAGATATATCCTGCATAATCAAATGGCAGGTGAGTCTGAGTAATGAGGATTTAGTTAGTGACAAAGCTAGTAGTATCGGAGAGGAGAGTTCCTTGGGCAATTGGATAGATGCGTCCATTGAGTCCTCCTCTTTCCTCGAAAAAAGAGGTAAAGAAGATCAGGGTGTTTGTGCAATACAGAAAAACCTTCTGGGTGGAAAATCAAAGGCATATGTGAAATTTATGTCGTTTCGGATCTAGACTACAATATGAGGGACTATCAAGAGAAGCATTTTCTAAGAAGCTCAATTTTTTTCTAACCTTACCGAAGTTGGCCGAGAGATCAAGGATCCGTTGATCATTTTAAGCTTGAATAGATGAGTGAGCCACCAGTGACTATAGCCCAATAATGATCCGCGAGGTTTACATAGCGCATGCCGCCACTTTGATAAAACGTTAAGAAAGGAGATTATGCAAAGGGAAACTCCATTGATATTATGTAGATGAGGGAAAATAGTTGATACTTCCAAGCAAATCATTTCGGGGCTTTCTTGTTTTGGTCTTGAATATGAGGTAATGATTAACAATACATTGTTTGATTACCGGTATATCGCAAATGAGCGAAGGTTAAAGCAAGAGGATTCAATCGGGACAGGAAGAGGCAGATCAAGTAGTTTGCCTCGTTGCTTATTGGACAGAGAGCCGCATGACTAAGGATGACAAAACTACTATCACAAAAGGTTTCCTAGCCCATTCGCAAAATTTGCGGGCAATGGTGCTACTGTGAAGGTACCTTCTAAGGCGTATAATATATTGACTTTGGACTTGGTCATGCTTGTTGCTAGCCTCATGTTGAGGTTTGAGGTGAACTTCACATGGATAATAGTCATAGAGATTCGAGAGAGAGCTTTAAGATATGTAACTTCCCTTTCATTTCCTTATTTAATAAACTTGCTTATGCCTGGGAAGCAAACCGCCCATATTGCCGCTTGTTGATTGCACAGTTCAGGCCACACATACCCAAGATATTTCAAAGGTTAGAGGCGGAGCCAAACCTATTTTTAAGGGTAAGACATAGCCTTCCACATCGTGGGGTACACTTTTCGAGGATTTGCTAGGAAGAGAGTGCGCCACAAGAGATGCATCCGATCCCATTGGAGCAGGGAGTCAAGCCACTTGCCGAGTCTTCACCACTGCAGGCTGCACACTACCTATAGCTTCCATATGCCTAGACCAACGACTCTAGTTTTAGCCTTCAGATTCACTCAAAACCTAGTATCACTAGATAGATGACCGAGCGGAACGAAACCGATTATTTGCCGTGTATCCATAGCCGCAAAGAATGCCCATACACAGGCTATATCGATTCTATATGGTTGTATAAACGTTGGCTGCGAGTAGGTCAATGATGAGTCGAGGACGAGTCGCGACAAACATAAAGGTGGATCTTGAAGCAAAGCTAGCACGCCCGAGCCGACATTGCGCATTAAGGTCCAACACTATATCGCTATTTGAGGCGCACAACCCCGGTATTTGAGGAGCCGTACGATGAGTGGCCATCGTTTAGACCGTTTCGAGGAGTAACAGATGTGGGGAAGAGGGTCCATGAAGAAAGGGACAATAAACGTGTGGTCGAGAGAGCATGCAAGAGGGAAAAAGAGATGTAGAAATATCTCCAACACTCTCGAGTTGACACTCATATGGTAGGAGCAAAATTTTTGGAGAATTTCAGAGTAGGACACTTGAGAATGCCGAGCTTAGTGGAGACCATGACCTGGCAGTGGCAAGGGAACCGGTCCGACCCGAACCAGGCCCGGCCCTGGTAATCTAATTTGGTACCGGTAAGACCATTTCTCGGTAGGTCCGTAGAAACCACATAGGGGTACCTCTTAGTAGGAACCAAAGAATGGGAAAATTTACCTATTGAACTGCATCGATGTAATCCGATTCTAGTACCCTATAACGATCGATTTTAAATACTTTTTTAGTTTTTTTCGTAGTGACCGTTAGGGAAGCCGCTTGGCAAGGGGAAGTGGGGTCCACCAAGAAACTCCTAACAACTATTTCCCCAAACACCCCTACCCCCAACACCTCTTACACTATAAATGTATTCCATATTCATCCTATTTTTCTTGCTGTAAAATCTCTTCAATTTTTCTATTATTTTCTCAAAGACTCAAACTCACAAATTCTCTCTAGTTTCTACTCTCTAATATTTTTATTTTATATTTTGTGGTATTAGCTAATTGAGTTAGGAGATTTTTTTAAGCCATTTGCAAGCTTCAATTGTCGTCTCTCAATTCGATTTTTAACATTTGCGTAAACGCAAACGTTTGGTCACATTCTTCTTTCCAACTTTAATATCCTTATTTATTTACTTATAATTTTTTTTATTTGCTTTATTTATATTTTTAAGTTTGAAGTTTTTAATTTATTTTATTCTTATTTATTTAATATCTCTATTTGCTTATTTTATATTTTAAATACGATGCCGGTAAATAAAGTAGAGGTAAAAGAATTATGAGTGCTACTTAATAGGATGTGGAAATAGTTCTGCATCATTACACCACCGCCACCGCCACCGCCACCGCCAGATTTAGTAAATGTGAGATGAAACTTATGTTGATGAAACTTACTTACCACGTCAAGAACCTTATGATGTTAATTCTACTACTCAATTAGACCATGATACCATTGATAGAATTTATACTAATTTTGAAGAAGACTTAGAGGATTCTCAAGAGGTACAAAAAGAAGAGTTAGAGGAGATCCCTACCCTTACTAATCCAGTTACGGAATTACCTACATTTACTAGGGCCACTAGGGCCGAACGTCCTAAAAGTTCATTAGTTTGGCATTTATGGAGCAAAATAGTGAAAAAAACTACTGCTACTTGTTTAAAATATAAGAAATTATTAAAACATATGACTGGGGGATCGAAAGGTGGGATGGGTTGATAACTAACTTTAAGATCGTGTAATAAAGAATTTGCTCACCTAGAAGCTGTTGCTAAGGCTAAGAAAAGGGTACACCTTTGCCTGAAGAATCTATAGGAGTAGGAGGGTCTAACATGGTTCAAACTATTTTAAATAGGACTAACCCAGCTGGCCCAAGTACAAACGTCACATATAGTCAGGAAAAAAATCGTCAAGAATTAGCTAAAACGGTAGCTATTTATGGTTTACCTTTCAGTTTTCCTTCACATCCCAGTTTTATTCATTATAATCGGGAGATGTATAATCCATCTTTTCAAGGTTTTTCTAGAAACACAATTAAAAATGATATTTTTAAATATCAAGCTGAACATTGTCATTATCTTCATTGTCTCTTTGTATATTTTGATGGTAGAATATCTATTACTTCTGATATGGGTCGTAGTATTAATGGTAATGATTATTTTACTGTACCGCTCATTAGATTGATCATGAATGGAATATGTAAAAAAGAATAATAGGATATAAATATGTAGAAGAGAGTAAAACTGATTCTTACATAACTTTTACAATAGGAGGTATTTTATAATATTTTAACCTTTGTGATGAAATAATGGGTGTCACTTTAGACAATGCTTCTAATAATTTGAAAGCTGTTGATTTTTTAAAACATAGACTTTGTCCAATTGATGATGATTCTTTTCATGTTAAATGTGCTGCACATATTTTTAATTTAATTGTAAAAGATGGTCTTGATACTTTTGAATTTAGTTGTCAAAAAGTTAGACTTGCTTGTGCTTGAATTTTTAAATCAAAAATAAAGGCTAGACTTGTTGAATATAAAAATCATTGTGTAGAATGTCAACTTGAATATAGAAAAGTTCCAAAAGAAGTGTCTACTAGATGGAATTCTTTATATGAAATGCTTGAAGTAGCTTATGTTTATCGCATGCCTATACAATTAGTTTATAATGCTCATAATGCGGATACTTATTTAAGACTTTGTGATGATGATTGGGCTCAAGTTTATGAAATTATTAAATTTTTGAAAACTTTTTATACAACTACAAATGCAGTATCTGGTCAATATTATTCGACCTTTTCTTCGGTGTTAGTAAATATTACTGCTATTTCAAGGGAATTTGCAATATTTAAAAAAATTAAAATGTTTAAAGAGCCTATTCAATATATAATTGAAAAATTCAAAAAATATTTTTTTTCCTATTCCTCAAATTTTTTTGACTGCTACTTTATTCAACCCTTTTTATAAAGCTCAAGGTGTTGAAGAAATGGTTGAAGTTATTTATACAAATTTAGAAATTCAACCAGTTGAATTGCTAACCCTTGAGATGTGTAAGAGTAGTATAATACCTAAAGCTAGAAACTTATATAATATATATAGAACAATTGAATAAAATATTCCATCGACGCGACATGTTAGTGCTAGGCCTAGGGTAGAAGATGTTGATGACTTGATGGGTGATTATCTTCGTCTCAAATCATTTAACAATAATAACTTTGATTCATATATGACACGAGATAGCATCAGAGATGTCAATGGGAGCCACAACTTTTGGCGTGGTGGAAGAACCATAAGGAACAATATCCAAGGCTTTCAAGGGTGGTTCGAGATGTCTTAGCCATTCAAGCATCTTCAGTAACTTCAGAGCAAGCTTTCAGCATGGAAAAATTTATTATTGGAGACCATCGGTATTCTTTGGCAAAAGACAGTTTAGAAATATCGGTGTTATTCAGAGATTGAATAAATGTTGAACGAAGAAACTTTGGACTGCCAAAGTTATCGGCTCAAATTGAAGATGAAATAGATGAAGTATTTGGGTCAAATAATGATGACGGCATGGACGCAATGGAGGAACAAGGAAGAGTACCAATTCCAGAAAATATTACAAAGGACGTGATAAATAAGTTATGAAAACAACATTTTGGAGATTATAGATTTTAGTTATTTAATATAATAATAGAGACCTAATCGAAACAAAACTCTTTCTAGAAGGTGGCTGCGTAGATTAGGTACGCTTTTAGTCTTCTAAATATTATGTAATACATTGTATGATTTTATTTATTTGAATAAATTTATAGGCTATTCGCCTTAATTTTTTTAATAATTGTCTTTTATTTAATGCAACTCATTTTATAATTACTTAGTATTACTTACTTAAAATTTAATTTATATTTGATTTGTTAACTTAGCAACTTACCGAGTACTTCATAAATTTATTACTATTTATAATTTTACCAAAACTTAATAAGCTACAAATTTAATAAGTTTTGATTTTTGTAAAAATAATTAGTTAATTTTGTAAAAAAATTCATAAGTATTAAACTTTAAAATATTTAATAAGTTATTTAAAATATTTAAAAGTTCATAAGTTATTAACTTTATAAGTTATAACTTTTTTTAAAAAAAATAATTAAAAAATATCCCCAAAAAAATGGTTAACTTAAATTTTTAATGGACTAATAATTATACTAATGGACTAATAATTAAAAAATTATAAAAACTTTTTTTTTAAAAAAATATAAAGAAATGAATTTGAAAAAAAATAATTGGACCCGGTTCCGAATTCGGTCCGACCCGGTTCCGCATCGGTAATACACGGATCGGACCGGATAATGTGGAATACCCGGTACCGATAGACCTGGTTCCTGTCCGTTTACGGATAAACCGGTCCGGTGGTTTCGGTTCCTGTTCGTTGCCACCCTTACATGACCCTGAGGGCGAGTCTCAGATTGTGATTAGTGCATCTGGCACCACTCATGCTGTTACCATTGAGGTTGTTCTTGCAGCCTCGACTTCGACACCGAATACCGGCGCTTAAGCACCATAGGTAAGTTCCCGCTTTCCATGATTTTGTATTTTCTAGTGCTACGGGGACAAATCACAACTGTTTTGGTGGAGGTAGCAGCTTGTGTCTGTGTCCGTCTTTGAATTTTTCTTATTGTGTTATTTTTCCCAAGACGTTTATTTTTTGTTGAACCAACATATTTAGTTTAGTGTTTTTTTTGTATTTGTATTTAGGTGGAATAAAAATAGGAATACTTGGCAATAAAAAATATAATAACTAGCACACTAAGCATGAAAATTTGAAATTGTTGAAAATTGATACCCCTCCAAAATTTTGGATTGTGTCATTTTCAATATGGTGACCTGTATGACTCATTGTTTGACATCATGTGTATTGATGGTATGGTTGTGACTTAAGCTAATATACTAACCTAATAATTGGTATTTGATAATGAAAACCCAGTGCCATGTGTATGTGAGCCTTATTGCTTTGTTCTTACATTATATGTACAATCTAGAACTTGCCCGGTTAGGCTTGATAATGTCGTAGGATTAGTTAGGTTAGGAAAGGATCATATGTCATTTTTGTTGAAAGACCACTTAAGCCTAAAAAGACCAACCAAATAAAAGAAATAATTTCTAGATCTCGATTTTGAGTCTTAGCCAATTTGGTTGATTAACCAATTTGTCATCCATCCTTTATATATATAATCTCTATTTTGACCCCGATCCCTTCTTGGAAATCAAGCTTCAACTTAGAAAAATCGCCAAAAGTGAGGGTGACTGAGCTGAGAGAATGAAGTCAAAGTGATGGACATGAAAAGAGAAAGCTAGTTGAAATTTTAAAAAGAGAGAGAGAGAAAGAGAAGATATTCCAGAAAATTACAACACAAAAAGAAAAGTAGTTTTATTTTATAAATAAAATCACACCAGAATCACGTTGAAATAAAAAAGAGAGGGAAGTAAAGGGCCTAATAGCGAAACGAAAAAAATATAGTGTTCAAGGATGGTCGAGTCACTTATTCCAAATCTATCATACCCGTCCCCAGAAAAATTGAAGATATTAACTTGCTCTTAGCTTCAATAGAGGAAATACATTGGCTTCTCACTTTTAAATAACGAAAAAGGACTAAAAATGACATGTATTATTCGCTGATAAATATATCTATCCTTGGTTAAAAGTTGAGCAACAATCTCGCCATTAATAAAAGGGCACACTTATGCCCTTATTTAGAATTTCGGTTAATGAAACTTTAATAAAAAATATTAAAATTTTTTGTCACGTGTCAATGTTACAAAAAAATTATAATTTTTTGTAAAATTTTTTCAAACAACTCAACTATTAACGGAGGGTAAATGTGCCCCTGGNGGGTAAAAAGTATGGCCCTATTTCGTTTCTTTTATTTATTTTTATTTTTTAACAAATTCCTTTCTTCAAAATTCTATAATTCTTATGAAAATTATTTTTATATTTATATATTTTAAATAACCTTAAAGATATTTATGTCATTTCAATAAATTTTTAATATCAAATAGGGTAATTGCTTATTACAAATTCAACACTTTTTATTTTGAATAAATAATTGATTTCGATATTCAAATGTGGATGATGTTTTTCAACTTTCATTCAGGCAAATACGCTAACGTGGATCAACCACGCTTAATAAACGTTGTTTTCAAGAAAAGCCAGCGGATGGCGGAAAAAAGACGATCACTTAAAAATTTTGTGTATCAAGTTGGCAAATGGTCTGGACGTTTTACTTCAAGGGCCACAAAAATGAGTTGGTTCATTGCAACCACTCGAGTTGTGCATACCCAACAGGTAAGCAAAGCAAGTGACGAACCCCCCTCCCCCCTCTGATATCCATCAGAAATGAAAATAATAAAGAAAACAAAGGCCATCTTATATGAGTCAGAAAAAGACTAAAAAAGGAAAGGATTGGATTGGTCATTTGGTGGGATTACAGGGGCGCTGACCATGTAGGATTGCCCTACTGGGTTGTTAAAGCCTTCAACTGGAAAATGAAGGCCAACTCTGGCTGTTATATTTCTCTTAGATCACTGTACCTGCATGTACCACCGGAAACTCTACTCCGGGGGAAGTATTTATTCAGAAGAAGACTCAATTTCCCGCGTCGCTTAGTTCACGAGCATAGTCACGTCAGCTCTTCTGTCTGTTGTTATCAGACGCCCGCCGACGGCACCGATAACTCCGACGAGGTAATTCTGAAGCAAAACTTTTCGGCTACAAGGCGTAATGTACTGCTCATGCCTCTTCTTACCGTCGGGGCTTGTGCTCTCCGTTCCGCAATTGCCAGAGCGGACGACAAATTGCCTGAGAGTACGCCGCAATCTTTGTCGACTCCGGTGACTACAGTGGAGGCTCCGCCGCCTGATTCGGTGGCTAAGGCGGGGGAAAATAAGGAGGAAGTGATAAATTCGAGGATTTATGACGCGACGGTAATTGGAGAGCCTTTGGCTTTGGGGAAGGACAAGAAGAAGGTCTGGGAGAAGCTCATGAATGCTCGGGTTGTGTATTTAGGCGAAGCCGAGCAAGTTCCAACTCGAGATGATAAAGAAGTGGAGCTTGAGATTGTGAAGAATTTGAGAAAGAGATGCGCCGAAGCAGAGCGGTCGATTTCATTGGCTCTAGAAGTATTTCCGTCTAATTTACAAGAACAACTCAATCAGTACATGGCTAGAAGGTCTGAATTCTCTTAGAGTATACCCATAATTTGGTTATCCTAGTATGTCTTCTGAATAAAATTTCATGATGCTAGCGAAAAATGGTTCTACAGACTTACATTGTGAAAAATGTGATTGGAACTGTCAGTTCCGCTGTGTTAGTTGGGGTAGATTTTCCAGGTTCCCCTGAGGAGATTTATTGATGTTCATGACCTTTTGAATGTCCTTGCTTTATCTTATGTTAAGTCGTGGAATAAATCCTGTTTATAGTAGTATGATCTTGTTATCAAAGAGTTTATCATGATGCACTGGTTGCATCTAATGAAAGAGAGAATTAGTTCCATTGAAATTTTTATATGAGACATATATCTGATGTTATGCACTTGATATTGCAGGATTGATGGGGATAGTTTGAAATCTTATGTAGCACATTGGCCAACTCAATATTGGCAGGAGTATGAGCCCTTATTGACTTATTGTCGTGACAATGGAGTTCGGCTAGTCGCATGTGGTTTGCCTCTCGAGGTACTTATTACCTGTGCCTTCATCTGTTTGTTGACGGGCATGAACTAGAAATATTTTTGAATCCAGAGCAAGAAGTAGCAAACAATATTACCTATTCTCTCTCTTATGCACTATGCTTGCAAGATATTCAGCAGAAAAAACATTGACTCCTTTTATTATCATGGAAGATCTCTTTGTTCTATAAATTCCAATTCTTTTTACTGTCTTATAGTGCTCTGCATTGAACAAGTTTTTCTAGCGTCAGAAGTTAAGGATGAAAATGATATATTTTCTGGTTTTTGTGGACTAGGTCCTCCGAACAGTTCAAGCAGAAGGTATTCGGGGGCTTTCAAAAGCTGATCATAAGAAATATGCTCCTCCAGCTGGTTCAGGTTTCATCTCAGGCTTTACGTCCATGTCACGTAGATCATCCATTGATGTAAATATGCTGAACCAGCCTACTCCTTTTGGACCAAGCTCCTATCTCTCTGCACAAGCAAGAGTTGTTGAGGAGTACAACATGTCCCAGATAGTCTTAAAAGCAGTGACGGATGATGGAGCGGGTGGTATGCTTGTAGTTGTCACAGGTGCTACCCATGTCATGTATGGATCAAGAGGGACCGGGCTGCCTGCTAGAATTTCAAGGAAGATACAAAAGAAAAGTCAAATTGTCATACTACTAGACCCCGAAAGACAATGGCTAAGGAAGGAGGGAGAAGTTCCTGTTGCTGATTTCCTGTGGTACTCTGCAGCTAGACCTTGTAGCAGAAATTGTTTTGATCGTGCAGAAATTGCCCGTGTGATGAATGCAGCTGGCAGGAGACGAGATGCCTTGCCTCAGGTTAATTATTCATGCTTAGACGTGAAAGGCTATTACTAACTCAACGTCTGAACTCATATTTTGGCTGCAGTTGCACATACTTATAGAATCATTAAAACAGATAGTCTCCTGCTAACTGAGTTTGCAGGCTTTAAATGACATGGAGCTTGAAGTTATTAGATTGTTAATAACTAAAACATCAGTTATGCTTGAAGTTATTAGATGGTTAATAACTAAAACATCAGTTATGTGTTACAAGTTCTACCAGTGCCTCCTGCTGCCTGGGTTCTTTAGAATTGGTTTCCATTGAAAATTTAAGAAATGATGAAAGTAAAAAGCTTGCTTCTTTATCCTACTAGCTTGTTAGATGAGAATTAACCGAACCTAATAGAATACAGCACTGTCGGTGGAAAAATATACAAATTGACCAAAACTCTTATAAATGTTACAAAAGTCTTAGTCCAAGACTTCCATACCACATTTGTAGATAATACTCTACCTGGAGATTTGTGAACGAGATAAACAATAAGGCAAATGAGAGCACTTAGACAATTCACTTTGAGTACAAGAAGTATGCTGGCAGGAATTCCTCAAGGTGTATTACAATTTTTTGCTTTTTGAAGAGACTTGTATCTAATGAAGGACCTGAGATCATCTGGCTGTAGGGTCCCGCTCTCAGTTAGTAAACAGATATGGGAATCTTAGATCTACCTTTTCTTGATCTAGTTCAACATAACATTTCCTTCCTATCTCCGGCAATGACTTTGTGTTGTATATTCAGAATGTGAAGGATTTTCTATAATCTCAACCAGTGTTATATTCTATATATGAGGTTCATGTTCATGATTTTGACCAGTTAAGTTCATTCTGGCCATGTCCAATGCTCTCTCCTTGGCTGCTTTATCAAATTCCATAAGACCCAATCTAGCTTGGCTTGTCTCTGGCCCCATATGCATTTAGATGTTTCTCACTTATCAAAATGAATTCCATTTGCAAATGGAGCTTTTAGTACTGTGGAGAAGTTGTTCTCGGATTGAGTCGTTACCCTTCCCAGATATGCAATCATCAGTTTCGACTGAAGCACTATCTAGTTCCGGTCATGTGCATCACATCTTATTTTCTTTTATGACGGTTGTGCTCGGGTCAGCTTGTGCACACCTTAACTATTCCAACAGGTACCTGCTATTTTCCACCAACATGAATAATGGGTAATATGACTCCCAAGACTAGGAAGATAGGAAAAATTAACCTAGTATTTTCTGTTTCTACTAGGATTTGAACCCCGGTTTCCTAGGTTTGCACCACTTCATTGACCACAATGCCACACCATTGGGTGCTCACATATACTTCATTTTAAAACCTTCTTTCAAAAGGAATAAATTTCATATTACAAGATCCACTCCTTGTATAATCATAGTCCTGCACTGATGGCCTTTATACCATTTATCGCAACCTTGACCCTTGATAAAGGTCCTCAGATGCAATTTCATTTGTTCTATCTGTTGTAGTGAATTGAATTTGATGTTGCGGCATGTTTATTAGTAAGAGCATCTGTCATACTTTCACCTCAATAGTAAATTAGATTCCAGAATTTTTCGGTGGAAAAGAATTGTTTGAAGTTACTCACCATAAATTTTCTATTCCATTTTGTTGACATGGCTTCCTGAGGATTTATATATGCAGAAAATTTGAGGTGTTCATTGAAAGATCTCTTTCTAGTTTCTACAAATGTATTAAATAATTTCAGAAGTAAAGGGTTACAAGTTGCATAACTCATTACCAGATGACCACCGTCCTGAATGCTGATTGCTGTTATTAGACCAATAAAGCGCAGCACCCTGTTACTTTCTTACACTAAAATCAAGTTTGAGCATGGATAATAATGTCTGTTTAACATTCTTTTGGGTCCCAAAAGCATCAGCATCAAGGGGCTTGCCCTTTTAATTTTTTATCAGTAAGTAAGAATGACACAGGTCTTGTCTTCCCTAATGTAAAATATCACATGTCATATTTGTAGAGAGTAATTGAGATAAAATTGGAAGTGACAAGGAACTGTTGGATTTATTGGTAAGAAACTTCATTCTTAAAACAAGTAATTTTTCCATTTGTATCTGAATCAAATTGCACGTTTTTTTATAACAAAAAACCCTCTGTGCTGCCTCTCCACTTAAATATGGGACTTGGTTCATTAGTCAGGATCTGAATTTGTGACATGCCCTTACTACACATCTGGCTCTATAATTCTTTTCTATTGAGCCAAGAGCTATAGCACTTTTTGGCAGGGTTTCAGTGAGATTGTAGAGTTACGGATACAATGCTAACATTTATGGACTACATATTCATCTTCTTGTTTTCCTAATGTTCCATCATTTAGGGTTAATTGACACTTCGTAGCAGAAAGTTTGAAGTTATTACTATCTTTGGCTTCAAATTTCAACTAAGATACATTGGTTGCAATTTGAGAGTGTACGATACTGCAAATGTTGGAAAATGATTACGTACTAGTAATTGACTAATTGTGCATATTATATCAAACTGTACTCTGAGGAACTTGATCTCATTACATTAACAACTTACTTTTCTCAGGACCTTCAAAATGGACTAGATCTTGGTGTGGTATCCCCGGAAGTGCTGCAGAACTTTTTTGATCTAGAGCAATATCCTTTCATTTCAGAGTTAACAGACCGCTTTCAGGTGTGCTATGAAAGACATCTATTCTTAAACTACCCGTTCACCAACAGAAGGACAAAAGAGAATGAACAAAGAAAGAAAACATAAATAAAAAAGGACATTCATCTTTTCTACTTTGTTTTTTTGTTTTATGCTTGTACTTGTGTATAAAGAAAATGCTAAGTTGTTTGTAGTTAAAAGAAGCTTGTTTTCTTGTTTTTATGCAGGGTTTTAGAGAGAGATTGTTGGCCGATCCTAAATTTATACATCGATTAGCTATTGAAGAATCTATATCAATAACAACTACTCTGTTGGCGCAGTATGAGAAGCGTAAAGAGAATTTTTTTGAAGAGCTTGATTATGTTATTACAGACACTGTCAGGGGTATAGTTGTGGATTTTTTCACAGTGTGGCTTCCTGCTCCAACGATTTCTTTCCTGTCAGTTGCTGATGATGTTGATGGGCCTGAGAGCATCGAAGCATTGAAAGGTCTCCTGGGTTCCATCCCAGATAATGCTTTTCAGAAAAGTCTCGTTGGGAAGGACTGGAATGTGAGTCACAGAGTTGCGTCTGTGCTTGTTGGTGGACTTAAATTGGCCGGTGTAGGATTTATTTCTAGCATTGGGGCAGTGGCTTCATCAAATATCTTGTATGCTATCCGCAAAGCATTAAATCCGACTTTTACTACTGTCCAAAAGAACAAGCGATCTCCAATATTGAAAACAGCGCTTGTGTATTCATCATTTCTTGGTACATCTGCAAATCTGCGTTATCAGGTAACATCCACATATACTTGACAGTTAAATCTTTCATATCATTGCTTTCTAATCCAAGATGATGATTATCTATTTTCATTGGACATCTTGGTTAAACATGGACTGTGCCAGTATATTTTAAAACAATTTTGGGTAATGTAGCTGTTGGTTTTATTGGGGACTGGGTTGCCATCTCCAGCTCCTGCAAATTTTAAGGATTTTTATTGATGATGTTCCTGCCGATTCTTGTTTCTTTAAGTTTGTTATTCCAGATATCACGTGATAAAAACAAAATATGTCATTAGTAAATCAAGCACGAGCCTTTTTCCAGACTGAATAGCATGTCGGGAATGGACGAAACAAGGGTGTCAATTGGGAACCAATAGATCGCCACACGAGACTTCAGAATTGAACATCAACGTCAACCTTCTCTCACTGTGCTTTGGCATTTGCATCTACCTCACTAGCCTTTGCCTTTTCATCTACTACTGACACGACCCAAAGTGGAGAGGATCGTGCGGGCACCTACTCGATTCAAGTGTTATAGGAGAACCCCTTTAAAAACACAATTTTCTCAATAGACTTATCTCTAATAATAAAACATTACAAATAACTGAAACATCATTTTTACATTCAAAAATCCCAAACAACATTTTTCCCAAGAATCTTGTCTAGACATGTACAAGAACTCTATCAGAGTAAGGGAAAATAAAAAAAAGACACAGCTTCACTTGGGGAAGGAAATGCAGAAGCCGATACTGAGTCCCGCCACTTCAATCATGAAACTTCAATGACCTGCCACAAATCTACACCCCACAAAAGGTGTAGCAAGAGTAGTATAAGTACACCACACGTATGGATAAGCATCATCGGCCGACTAAGATTAGTTCACGCAACACAGTATAAAATCAACAACCCTAAACAATTCCCGTGCAACAGCTTATGCCACTAAATCATATCCCACATATTACCTCAATAAGCCTTTAACAGGCCAACAATATTCTTACTGCATTTAATAAGTCTCTAGCTATAAATCTTAGACATTCAATCTCACCAACCCCCGCTACGGCAAACCTCCGATCGCTACAACAGTCTCGCTGCAGTGGGACTCTTATCGCTGCAGTGGGACTCTTACCGCTGCAGTGGTGCTATATCAGACAGTAGCTCGGCCATATAACTAAGCCCTCTTCCATTTCAACATTACAATACGTAACAACACCAATACTAAATACTTACACCTTAATTACCGTGTCTATTTCCAGTTACCAACAAGTTACTTATTATCATACATAAATGTTTTGACACTTATTATTCATTTAATGGCACATCTCCACTGACCAGGACTACCCCAACAATATAAGCATAACACACATAGTCACAAAAAGCTGATTCGGAGTAGATGACAGTGAGGACCAGGGTAAAGGGTGTACCGGGCGGGGCAAGAAGAAGAGGAAGGCTGATTCGGAGTAGATGACATTGAAGACCAGGGTGATAGTGGGGCTGGGGTGGCCCTTCCCGACCCTTAGGCCCCTTTGAGCGCATTGAGGTGGACATGTCTGCCATGAAGGAGCTGTTGAGGGGTTTGCCCAGGCCTCCCCCGGATGGCGCGTCGTTGAGTGCTGCTACAGGTGGCTCTGAGACATTACAGGATGCCCTTGGTTCCCTGGTCCAGGCCCACATGGAGCTTCGGGCCGATTTGGAGGTAGAAAGAAGTAGAGGTGCGGGACAAACTGCTCGCGAAGATGTGGAAGGGGATGAAGAAGCTCCTGAGGACTCACTTCCCGCTCAAAGCTTCCCAAGGTGTCTAAGGAGGATGCCCAATAATTCTCCTTCCTCAGCGAGTTCGACGACGAGGAGTCCAGCAGGTCCAGTCACTAGTGCCGACAGTGACGAGGCGACCAGCTAGGCGTGGCCAGGTGTATCTCTCTCCCGCTATCCCTCAAGTTAGATTATTTTCTTGCCCTTGTAGGGCTGTTTGTTGAACAAATTTGTTTTCTTGTATATCCTAGATAGTTTGTTTTGATTTGGTAATTTTGTTCCTTTATTTTGATGTATGAATGCCCTTTGGTGGCATTCGAAGGACAACGACCCTTGTTTTGGCCTACATTATTTATATCAATTTGCTTTTCTGTAGTTTACAACCTTTACAACTTTTTGGATGAATTTTGAAGTTTTCTTAAAAAAGGAGATGGATTCTGTTGTAGCGTCTGTCTGCTGTAGCGGGTATGTTATGGCGACCCATATCTAGCTGTAGCTAACTTCCGCACGCCAGATAGGAGGGCTATAGTGGTCCCCACATCTCTATGGCGAGACCGCTGTAGCGAAACCTTCTCGTTGCAGCGAGGCACAATTGTATACGTAGGGTCGTTCGCTTTATTAACAAGTATATTCCTCGTTCACTAATATTTCACCCACACAATTCATTCGACACCTCAACATGGTCTATTTCGTCAGATACCAATTGAGCCCATAGAAATACCAACCGGAATCTTTTAGATATCAATTGAGCTCAACTCAGGCGAACTATAAATCAGGACGACACGATACGGACGAATAAAAGAGAAAATTTCCTAGATGTCTCATAATCTCCGAGGATTTAATGTGGACGTAGACACATCATTCTGCAGGACTTGACTTGACATTGCTCTTGTACTTGTGAGAAAGGTAATCTAGGCTTTGATACCAACTTGACACAACCCAAAGTGGAGGATCGTGCGGGCGCCAATTCGACTCTAGTCCGATAGGAGAACCCCTTTTAAAACATAATTTTCTCAATAGACATATTTCTAATAATAAAACATTACCAAATAACTAAAACACCATTTTTACATTCAAAAATCCCAAATAACATTTTTCCCAGGGATCTAGTCTAGACATGTACAAGAGTTCTAATCAGAGTAAGGGCAGATAAAAAAGACACAGCTTCCCCTGGGAAAGGAAATGCAGAAGCTCATACTGAGTACCGCCACTTCGATCATGAAACTTCAATAACCTGCCACAAATCTACACCCCACAAAAGGTGTAGCAAGAGTAATATCAGTACACCACACGTATGGATAAGCATCATCGACTGACTAAGATTAGTTCACACAACACAGTATAAAATCAACAACCTTAAATAAACAATTTCCATGCAACAACTTATGCCCCTAAATCATATCCCACATATTACCTCAATAAGCCTTTAATAGGCCAACAATATTCTTACCACATTTAAAAAGTCTCTAGCTATAAGCCCTAAACATTGAATATCACCAACCTTTGCTACGACGGCCCTCCGACCGCTATGACGGTCTTGCTGTAGCGGGACTCTCACCGCTGCAGCAGTGCTGCATCAGCCAATAGCTCGGCCATATAAGTAAGCCCTTTTCCATTTCAACACATTACAATACGTAATAGCACCAATACTAAATACTTACACCTTAATTACTCGTGTCTATTTTCAATTACCGACAATTTACGTATTATCATACATAAATGTTTTGATACTTATTATTCATTTAATGGCACATCTCCATAGACCAGGACCACCCAAGCAGTATAAGCATGACACACATAGTCCTAAAATGCTGAAAATCAGATCGTCAACAACAATCAGTAATCAAACCATATCTGGACATAATCATGTAAATCAACATAGAACATATACTCCAACAGACATAAAAGTCATCAGCACAATCAATTGTGAAATTCTATCACATAAAACCATGGATCCATATTCATACCGAATCACTGTTGTATATCCTCTGTATCTCATTAGTCTCTTTGTATCAAATCTGATTACATATGTGTCACTCATCTGTATACACATGCCAAAGGGTCTTATATTTGCCCATCCAGTCATGACCTGCAGGGAATTCTAGAAATCCATATATCTACCGGTATTGTACCCGCTCCCACTCATCTACTCATCGGATGCTCCTCTCGGACTCGAGCCACTCATATCATATCCGCTCTTCGAATGCTCACCTCAATCACGAGCTACTCATATCATAACCGCTTGTCCGAGTGCTCACCTCGAACACGGGCCACTCATATCATAACCACTCATTCGGATACTCACCTCGGCACGAGCCTCTCTTATCATAATAATGGTGGATTATTCAGTCATCATCAAGACACATCTTAGTATGCTCTCCATTCAGCCGTCACACAAGACAACAATCATAAGTACTCATTGATTTCCACAAGTACACATCAAAATTACAAATTATGTTCACAGACTTAAAAAGTTCACAGCATATTCACATGACATTGTCAAGTCACAATCTCAATCACAAAATATACATATACCCACATTTCTAGTAACATGATGTCAATAGTTTAACAGTTAAATCATATAAGTCTGGTCATATAAGGACTTAACAATTTAGTAATATCATTCAACCTGAGTTTTCACAAAACCCATACCACAATTATTCTAATCAAAATTCGGCTCTTAATTCATAATTATTGGTGACGGTTCCTTACTAATATATTACTACTTGCTTCCTTTCGAATCCCTTTTTTTAAATATAAATATATCTTTACTACCAGTTATCTTTTCGTTAAGATTACAATAGTGAGATTACTATCAAGCTTCTACACATCAGTCTCACCTACAAAATAGGTGTTCCACCTCCCCTCTTCTTCAAACCTCTTCTTCAAACCTTAGAATATTTTATTCAAGTTTGTAACCAATTTACCACTTAGTAATCCACTCTACTTGTATTAAACCCATTAGAATTAGGATCTTATATATATAATTAACCGTCAAGTTTATACGCGTATACATTTCACTAATCAAAGTCTAAACTCAAAGTAAATCGTAACCTACCTGAGCGCCAAGCTGCTGTCATGGAGTCAATGGAGTTTCGTTTATTTCCCTCAATCCAAAGTTCTTGATGAAATATTAGCCGAAAAGATGATGGAGTCTTGTTCCTTGGGAGCTACACCCCTTAATTCTTGGGTAGAATGTCTAAAGTTTTACCCTGGGCATTTCTAAGGGGGAATCCTTTTTAGAATTGGAGTCGGGCCTTAAAAATAAATTGAAACACGAAATTTTGGTTCGCGTCTTTCGGTACAACGGTCCCCTCTCCATTGCAGTGGTCTCGCTATAGAGAGGAACTGCCTGCTACAGCGGTTTCGCCTGCCTGGGCGCACATTACTTTAACTCTGTCTTACTTGATATTTACTTAGCTCATACTTGTTATCCCAAAATTTAAATTGATACCAATAAAATTTTTAATTCATACTTCCATGTTGCCAAGATTCTATAACGACTAGACGGGTCATTACAACCACATCGACCTTTGTCGTTAAGTAAGTTGCACCACAACTCAACTGTAGAAGCCCAAGATAAATAGTTTGAACTTTCCATTAATGGTTGAAGTGATCATAGGGCTTGAACTTCCAATTCCATTGTATTTTTGGAACCAAATATATCAAATCCGAGAGACATGGTTCAATGCTTCAAGAAATTCGACCAAAAAAGAAACACCAAGTTTCTGCCAACCAACGGTTCAGAAGCTGAACAGAATCTGAAACAGTGCTAGACCTTGTCGGAGAACTCACTGGAAAAATAAAAGGTGATCGGATCTTGAAGAAATGCTATGGGTCAGGAAAATAAATTTCTCAAAAGAACTGGCTGAAAATGGTGCAGCAATTGCCGGAAAATTAGATTGATTTCTGGAAATTGGTCGGAATGAGGAAATAATAATATGGGCAGCCTCGGAATGAAGAAGGTGACCCTACTGAAACAAGAAACTGCTGGAAAACTGGCTGGAAAACACCTCAAGTGCCGGCGCATGACTGAAACTCACTGCCGGAGCTGGAATTTTGGACGGTGCGTGAGTGTATTTTTGCTGGAGCCGCTGACTGTGTTTTGATTGGAAGGGACTGATCTTCCTTGTGTTTGTGTTGGAATTTGCGCAACACTACCAGCAAGTAATTTTGATGGGGACAGCTGTGTTGTCACCGGAAAAATCACGTGGTGACTGATTTTCTTTATTCTGAGATGTCGCTGGAATGATGCACAGCGATAATTTTCTCATACACTCTGATGGACGCGGGGTAGACACAAAATATCCCTAGAAACTTGCTGGAATTTGACACATGATGACCTGTCTGACTGAGTTTTCTTGCCCTAAATTTTTTCACCATCATGTGAGAAATAAAGGAGAAAAATATTATTGAATTATGTATCTACATTATTATGATTAACCTTATTTATAGACATTATATTACCATCCCTTTCCATGGGTATATATGTAAATCCAATTTCTATTCCTATCCCAACAGTCCCTTCATCTTTACTATTATAATATGTTTGACACGAGCTTTGCTCAAACATTATAGTAGCAATTACTTTAGAAACACCTATCTGAAAATGATTTCCTTAACTTTCTATTAAGGTGTTTGAGGTTCTACTGAACTTTGATAATATTCTCGAAATGCAGGTTATTGCAGGATTGGTAGAGCACCGGATTGCTGATCAATTTTCTGACCAAACATTACTTGTAAATATGCTATCTTTTGTTGTTCGAACTATCAACTCCTATTGGGGAACCCAGGTAGATACACTCTAAATTCTTTGAAGTTAAATCTTTTTTTCTTTTTTTTTCCTTTTCCTTTTTACTACTAACCAGTGATAAACTTCTTTCATCAGTATCCCAATAAACAGTCATGTAGGTTAATGATATTGGAATCCAAAAGATTAGTCTTTATGAGGGTCTTCTCAGGGAAATACCTTTTAGTTGTTTTATTCTGTTCCTGAGGGCTAGCTGGTTTTGAAGCTCGGTTGAAATGTGCCTGCCCCTTTACCATTCTCCACTTAAAACCTTTTATTTGGATCTCCTATCCTTTGTCCCATCCGTTTCCAATTAGCCTTCTTTTTGCGAAAAAATTGACTCTTAGAAACATATTAGGAGATACTGCTTTTCTTTCAAGAGAAGATCCCTCGATCCTCATAGCAGCTCTGAAGTAAAGATGCAACGAACAGCAATATCACCAAGCAAAACCAATTAAATTCAAACCAGGGTAATGTGCCTACTAATCCAAGCAAATCCTCCAATAATGAACTGAACAATTTGTCAAATACAAACACTAATAGGGACAAGGCTGTTGCATCAGATTACACTTAAAAAGAGAAAGGAGAGAGATCGAGAAGAACAGAGAAGGGGGAAGAGTAAAAGAGGATGAGAGGGACCAGAGAATTTCTCAATATCATTACTTACATATTTCCCCCTTACCCAATTATTGCTCACATGGCCGTACCTCGCACATTATTTTCTTACAAACTTGCCCTCCACCATGGCCTCTTGGGTAATTTTATTCACGACATAATAGTTCGATGACCATTTCACAATTGAGCTGTTTCTTATTGTAAATGTTTTAGCGTTTTTAAGTTATTCGCCTTGTTTTACTTACCACTCATCCACCTATCATCTTATTGTTGATAAGTAATTTTTCTATTCGATAATGATTAGCACTTCTGTATCTCTTTTTCTGCAGCAATGGATCGACCTCGCGCGGCTTACAGGATTGCAGGCTCGGAAGAGTGAGCAAGTTTCTGATCTTGTTTCAGATTCTGCAAATCCTGCTGCAGTTGGTTGCAATACACCAGAAGATACCAATACTGATGAAATCAACAGTCAATAGTAACACTTTCACTTATCTTCTCTACATGCTAGCATAACTTGTAAGCAGCAGTTTGATTCTCTTGCTGTATATCATTCAATCACCTTTTAGCCTGTCAATGTACACAGTTGATAAATTTTGACACACGTCCAATAAATCTGTCATTCAGAGTCTCGATTTTCTTTGCCAAGAATAAAAGCCGACTGAAATTACATTAGAGCACTGTTTAGCTATAATAGAATAAACATTGCACTAGATACTCTTACCAAGTATTTATAAACAGTCAAAATTGGCTCTAGTTTGCACCTTGGATGCCTTTTTAAGTAAAACTTAAAGTTGCGTTTATGCTGAAGATAAAGTGAAATATAGGAACGCATTGCAACAAGTGAGAAACTATTAACAGTGAACGAGGACACAAACTTTGTTTGTCTTTAAGTGGCTAAACGCAAGGTACTTAACTTGCAAAACCTGAGAATCCTGAAAATGGTCAAAGGGGGCATCATTGATTGAGTCCAATCTTTCAAAGTACGTGTATGGGTTAGCATTCAATAATCTGGACTAGTCAAAAAGGATAAAAACATTTATGCAAAAGATGCGGCCTAGAGCTATCAATATAGGTTAGATCCAGTGGGTTGATACAACTCCACTCATAATTTGATAGGGTTAGACTGTGATTTTTGAAACTCATTTAAGAATGAGACCTTTTAGTCCATGGAGCAATAGATGAGAGATTTTCCTAGGGAAAAAAATTCGGAGCAGAAAGGATATCTATCGAGTGACATAGTTGCAAATTCTAAAGGCTGTGGAGGGGGTTAAGATGCACTTTATATGACAGTCATGACTCAAAGTGGTAAAGAGCTGAAATCTGGAGCTGATCAGTACTTGGGGAAAAAGTCTCTAAGTAAAAAGAGGAAGTTTATGTAGACATTCCTGACATTAGTGAAACAAAGGTGAGCCCAATAGAGAGCATCAAGGACAAGGCAGAGGAAGAAGTAGTGGAGGTTTCTAAGCCACTGACACCAATTCCAAAGCCTGTCCTGCCATTCCCATATAGATTGATGAAGAAAGCTAAGGATGCAAAGTTTGAGAAGTATCTAAATATTTTGAAGCAGTTGTCATGAGCATTCCATTTAGATGCATTCTAGGGTATGTCCAGTTTTGCCAAATATCTCAGGGACTTGGTTATGAAGAAGAGGTCAATCAAGGTTGAGGTAGTCATTGTCACTAACAAGGTAAGTTCTATTAGTTTAGGTACTTCGGTAGAGAAGAAAGGTGATCTTGGAGCATTCATGATTCCATGCACTACTAGACTTCATGAATTTGCAAAAGCTCTATGTGATAACGGAGTAAGTACCAACCTGATGCTGCTTGCTATTTTCAAATGATCCGGACTTGGGATGCCAAGAGCGACTAGTATATAGTTACAAATGGTTGACAGATCTATCAAGAAGCATGTGGATATCATAAATGATGTATTAGTGTAGGTTGGGAAATTCATGCTTCTAGCAGATTTTTTCTGCGGTGGACATTGAGATTTCTATTATTCCGGGATGCCCTTCCCTTGCAATCGGAAGAGCACCTCATGGGCTGAAAAAAAAAATAAATCAAGTTCAGAGTGAATGATAAATAAGTTACTTGTGCAGCACGTAAAGGGATGAAGCTACCTAGAGTTATGAAAGCATTTAAGTGATGATGACTTTGATGTAGTTGAAGATGTGATGGAGATGAAAGTGGAAGGAAAAACATAGGTTAAGTACTGGAAATAACCTTGATGAATTATGATGCAACCGATAATATGGAGGATTATACTGAGACAGTTAATTCACTAAAAGGGTTTGGATTCTATTATTACAGGCCAAAGAAGTTGTCCTTAGATCTCGAGAACAGGACAACTCCTCCAGTGAAATCATGTATCGTGGAGCCACCAAAGCTTGAGCTCAAGCCACTGTCAACTCACGTCAGCTACAAATTCTTGGATTCTGGTGACACTTTGCCAGCGATTATCTCTGCCTTTTTGAGTGACGAACAGGTACAAAAACTGCTTACAATGTTGAGAACATACAGAATGTCCATTATTTGGACAATTGTAGACATCCGGGAGATTCCATCAGGTATTTTCGAGCATAAAATTTCACTAGAGGAGGATAGCTTCCCTAGTATAGAGTATTAGAGATGCTTAAATCAAGCTATGCAGAAAGTTATAAAGAAAGAAATCATTAAATAGTTGGATGTTGGGGTGGTCTATCCATATTTGATGGTAAATGGGCTAGTCCAGTCCAATATGTACCTAAAAAGGGAGGCATGATGGTAGAAAAATGATAAGAATGAATTAGTGTCCACCAGAACCATTGTAGGTTGGAGAGTCTACATAGATTACTGTAAGTTAAATGCAGTGACCTGTAAAGATCATTTTCCTATGCCTTTTATTGATCAAATCCTAGATCAGCTAGTGGGAAGATTCTATTATTGTTTTTTTGATGGATGCTCAGGCTATAATCAGATCAATATTATGCTGGAGGACCAAGAGAAGACCATGTTTACTTGCCCTTATGGGATGTTTTCTTTCAACATAATGCATTTGGGTCGTGTAATGCTCCGACCACATTTCAAAGATGCATGCTATCCATATTTTAGGAGATGGTGGGGGACTTTATGGAAGAATTTATGGATGATTTCTTAGTTATGGAAAATTTGTTCGATCAATGTCTTGACCATCTAGGTCATGTACTACGCAGATGTGAAGAGACAAACTTGGTGCTTAACTGAGAAAAGTGTCACTTTATGATGAAAGAGGGTATCGTACTTGGGCATAAAATTTCATAGAAGGGCATAGAGATTGATCAGGCCAAGATTGAAGTCATTTCTAAACTTCCTCCTATCTCCATAAAATGTGTCTGCAGTTTCTTGGGCTATGCTAGTTTTTACAGAAGATTCATTGAGGATTCTCGAAAATTACTCAACCTATGTGCAAGTTTCTTGAGAAAGAGGCAAAATTTATATTTGATGAGAGATGTATTTCATCATTTGAAGTGTTGTAGCTAACCTCAGTCCCTATTTGTCACGCCCCAAACATAGAGAGGCATGACCGACACTCGGTGCCTCACTTGACCGAGCTAGCCACTGAAAGTCATATGACTTGTGTAACAATTGGGCTAACAAGGCCGCTATGATAACGCTAGTACAACATATAGAGAAATAAAACTTACAAGATCACGAAAAGAATATATTTTAAGCAGTTGGAAACACAAAACATGTATATACAAAGCTAACAAGTCTTCTAAGTACCTCAGTTATCCAACGTTAGGTCAACAAGGCAATAGACTAAACAACCACTAAGAAAAAGGCTAGCAAGGCCATAAACGGCATGCAGAAAACTCAAAACAAGTATCTACAAGCCTCTAAGAGTAATTTGACTGACATATAGTTGGGATAGGGCCTTGACCTACCCATCTGCTATACACATACTCAAAATAAAGTTGGACCTCTAACTTTTTAGCTCCAGGAAGAATGTAGCTTACCAAAATTGCTGAATTTTGTAGCTCCTACTAGAGAGGTCTATTTAGATCTAGGTCTGACGTCAATACAAAAGAAAGTACTGGTATGTGAAGCCGAAATAGTAATTGAATATACTGCAAATAGTAAATGAGAGCAGGATATAATATGAAACTTGAAAACTGAAACCTCTTTATTCTTTTTAGAACACAACACACGCCTTAATTTACTCTGTGTAACTCACGCTGAATCACCATAGCACCTCGGCGCATACTATACATATAATAATAGCCACAATAGGGGCAATAACGCCTCAACGCACAAACACACACTCTCTCTCTCTCTCTCTCTCTCTCTCTTTCTCTCTTTATATATATATAGCCTTAATATACCCTAACACATGCAACTCGCACATAATTAGCATATTAAGTGGTTAAGTTTCCGAAACATAGCAAAATAGAGTTAGTTTTGACTAAAATTAGTATTTAAAGGCATACAAAACTCCATGAAGAAAAGTACAGATGTGTCACAAACTCCCAACGCATCACTAATATCAGGGTAAACTGCATGAAGACCCACACAGGCACTTGATGGAATTCGTCGTGCTGAATGAAACTTTTACTATCAGAATGTCTCAGACGAATGTGTAAAACTAACATTATGTCTATTCTTGTTGCTTGGAGAAGCTAAGGAGTGGTTGCAGAGTAAACCTGGCAGATCCATCACTTCATGGGATTGTCTATTAGAGAAATTCCTCAACAAATTCTTCTCATATAGGAGGTCAAAAGAATCACGAGAAAAAATATCTGAATTTATGCAAAAATATGGGGAATCATTACCTCGAGAATGGGAGAGATATAAAGGCTATCTGAGGTATTTCCCTCATAATCAACACAAAGAGATTGTCAGACACACTTATATAGAAGGGTTGAAGCAGGACTCAAAGGCACTTCTTGTTGTAACTGCTGAAGGGAAAATATTGTCGAAGAGATATGATGAATTTGAGGCCTTAATCAATTTAATATCAGTAGGCTATCGAGACTATCAAGAACCAAGATGAGTATTTGTCGCACAGAGTACTGCATGAGTGTTAGAAGTTAATGGCGCCTCAGCCATACGATCTGATGTTGATCATCTTTATAGATTGATGAAATAGTGCTTGGCCTCTTAGAATGCGGGCCCAATACAACAAGTTCAATAGATATAATAGATGCCTATGTCATATAAGATGTGTGGAGAGAGCCATGAATATTTAGGGTGTCCTTTGAATCCTGAATTTATATATTATACGGGGCTACAAAATCGTGGTCAAGGGTATCAAAGAAACAACTATAATCCAAACTAAAGAAACCACCAAAATTTCTCTTGGGGTGGAAACCAGAATGCTTAGACACTACAATCCAATCAATATCCACCACAAGCTCCACAAATGAGTAGTTCTCTAGAGGAGACTCTAAAGCATTTATGTTCCAGCAATAGTAACAACAATGTCACGATCTGAACGTACACCCAGATCGTGAAAACGGGACAAGGGACCCCGAGAGACCCCAAGTCGACCCATGGCACAAGCATACAACTAATCTCATTTAAATAAGCGGAGTATTAACCATAAAACATAGCGG